>PIJE02001101.1:95505-171997 GCA_002895965.2 Coryphaenoides rupestris | reverse complement strand
GGGGGGGGGGGGGGGGGGGGGGGGGGGGGGGGCATACCTTAGTTCTAGATCAGAAGGACACAGGGTCGGGGGCTCTCACCGTTCTTGCACTCCGAGCAGGTGAACTTGTTGTCGACCAGAGATGTCAGGCCGAGACACTCGAGGTGAAAATGTCTGCAGCAGTCTCCCTCGCAGACCACCAAGCCCTCGCCATACACCTCACAAATCTACACGCGCACGCGCACACACACACACAGACACACACACACACACACAAGATATTCAAGATGGTAAACACATTTGGTGGCACTGCATACACTTGGAAATGTAGGAACTGGGAAACTATAAGCAGACACACACAAACCAACAAACCAACAAACCAACAAACCAAGCTCACCTGGCACACGGTGTCCTTCTTCCCCGAGGTGCTGGTCTGCTGGGACATGTTGGAGTCCACAGACTGTGTGTCGGATGCATCTGCGTCCGCCGCCGCCGGACTATCCAGACTCTTCCCAAACAAGCCCTGTGGGATACAGTGATCAGACAGAGATCAGTGCCTGTGTGTGTTTGTTTTTTGGTCTTTTCAGTTGGAACAGGAAAAGGGGGATATTTCAAAGTGACCTGGGGATCGTTGAGGCCTCTGGAGTCCGAGTCCGAGGTGTCCCGGTACTGAGACGAGGCCATCTCCACGTCTGTGGACGCTCGGCTCCGTTTCTTCAAAGGCTTGCAGGCGTCTGAGATTTCACTGGCTCCTGGTGGGGGAGCGTACACACACACACACACACACACACACACACACACACACACACACACACACACACACACACACACACACACACACACACACACACACACACACACACACACACACACACACACACACACACACACACACACACACACACGTTGTTAATCGTGTTGGAGGAATATGCAAAAACGGGCGGCAACAGCGGAGCAGTAGTCAATACAAACTAATTATGTGTATGTACAGTTGTAAACAGACCTTTTTGGGAGCCCGTTCGCAAGGTGGTCTCGGGAGCAAGCTCAGCCTGTTATTCAGGGTACAGGAAACAAACAGACGGTTTTAGGAGTTGCTAACAGTTGCTACAAGTTACTAACAGTTGCGCTAGTGGTAGCACAAGGTATGCGTATTGTAGTCTTTAAAAGTTTATTTTAATATGTCAATCCATGCATCCATGTAATCAATCATTTTCAAAAGTAATGTCTAAAAAGAATAAATTATACTGAGCCTGTAAATAAACTATCTGTTTAGTTACGACTGTATCTGTGCCCAATGTTATTTTCTGGCTGTCAATCAGTTTTCCTGAGATATAATTGAATTGATTAACAGTCGACAACTAACCAGGCATACTAATGCGTGTTCACATTCAGGCTACAGACTCCTGATAAATCTTGTCGATATGGGGAATATTGGAATGATAATTTGGTCTAGGGAGTTACAACATGAACAGAAATAGTTTTTAAAGTCGTGTTCAGGGTTGGAAGTTATTTCATTGTCGTTTGATATTCCATGTCTATAAATAAATGTTTGAAAACGAATAGGATATCATAACAAGCAAATGAATGCACAATATCCAGCTAAATGTGGTAGTGCCAAGGCAAATACCAGCTCTAATTGGCTTTGGGTGTTCACTGTATAATGTATTCGTGATTCCCCTCGGCCTGTAGCGATGAATGACCGGTACCTTGTTCCTTTTTGGTTTTCTTCTTGGGGACCGGATCGCTGCCTCGCTCCGACTCAGACCGACTCCGGATGGAGCGCCTCTGTTGCTTCCTCTCTTGAGAGCCTAGAAAGAGAACTATGTGAAACAAAGGCTCCTCATCAATATCTGAACACGTTTGTGCACACCTTCTTCAGAACGCACTTTGTTTAATATTTTACCCTCAAAAGTCGAGATTTTTTAAATGCACATAAAGGTTCACAAATGCCAAGAAGAGCCAAAAGGCTGATGAATCCCCCCCCCCTTGACCCAAGAATGCACAGGAAGGTGTATAACCATCAAGTAATACTGAAATTGTAGTGCCGCTAACCTTGCTCATGTTTGGCCACTATGTCACCGTTTAGGAGGTTAGGAGGGGTTTCCAACACGTTCGATACGTTCCACTCACTGTTAATGTCTTGATTGATGACGATCCAGCTCTTGGTTTATGATCCTTTAAAATGTAAGCGCATTTAACGGGCTAAACTATTTATCTTCCGGTGGCAACTTTCCTGCTTTCCAACTTGCATCACCAGCAGCTGTGCTAGGTTAGGTGCTGAACAGTGTGCTGAAAATACCCGGTGACAACCAGGGGGTCCTCCAGTGTTATGCAGGTGTAAAATCATATGTTTTATGTTTTAGCCTCCGCTTTAGTCTCCGTCAACCAGTTTGAGAACCTTCTACGCTTCTCCAAAGTTGCATTCTTTTGGTGACATCGAAGTGACGTCAAGACGAAGGGACACTGAACGTGAGGTGTGTGTGTGTGTGTGTGTGTGTGTGTCGATGTATGGAGTTTTGTCTGGGCAGCTGTTGATGATGATGGCCGCGTCCGAGAGAGGCTTATGCTTCTCGGACGCTTATACATTAGGTGCACTACAAAACATTTGGTTTGCGGACCATTTGCCAAAGCTGTCACCCATGGAGGAAGAGAGTACCAGAAGTAATTGCGTACTCAATGGCAATAGAAGAGGAAACACCACTGGTAATATAAGAGGAAACACCACAACACTATTTTTTCAGTGGATTGTTGATACTGTATTTGTGCATACATGTGTTGCAATTTGAATAATGAATACTGGACATGGTAAGCTTTTAAAGACATTCTTTAGTGACAGTTGCAAGTGACAGATAATGTTTTAAAGATTTCCAGAGGCCCCCAAAATTAGCTATTGTTGCCTTCAGGGGGTCTCAAGTGTCAATCAAGGGGTATCAAGTGTCAATCAAAGGGACTTTGTCCCCTGTATATTGCCCCCTGGTGCTGGATCTATACCCTGTGCTGCACAGAAGCTACAGGTGTCCACTAGGGGCAACATAACCAATAACATGTACATAAATTAGAAACTGGCTCAATAATTATACATTTAACAATTAAAACAAAAAACAAAAACAAAAACATCTGCAAGATGTGAGTGCCTATATGACTTTTCATGAACATCAAGTACAAAATGCTTTTTTATCTTTGATACCTGGCGGACTGCTGTGATGCGAACCAGGAGAGGAGGTGGGATGCATCCCGCCCTCCTCACTCCTCTGACTGGCAGGGGAGCCCCTCCTCTCTTCCCTGTCCTCCTCTGCCTCGTCGGCCTCCTCCTCCTCCTCCTCCTCTTCCTCGGGGCTGGGTTCCGGTTTAGCCCCACAGTCCTGCTGAGGAAACATCCAACACTTCAGAAAAGGCCGCCTTGGGACATGACGGTGATCATATCAGGTCATGTCTGACGGGATTATGTCTGTTCTTAAACTGATCAGATTAGTAGAATCAAGTGAGTTGGAATAAAATGTGTCATATTGACGGGAACAGAGGAAAAATACAAGGGAAGGAAAGTTTGTAATGCTGTTCATTAAGTGCCACAATATAAAAGTTGAGGGCCGTTTATAATTTGTTTGCCAAAATTGGATGTCAAAAACACTAAGAAACATAAAAACACACTGTGCTGATCAAACATTTGATTGTACTGGTAGATGATTAATTCACAGCTTTGTCTGTTACTTTGAAAACAAATACAAATAAAAGTGGACTTTGCTCTGTGATTCATTATAGATCCCAGTGTATTGGGGAAAAGGGGGGTGAGAGGGAGACCAAACTTGCAAAGAATGCAAAAGAATAATAAACTTGCCCCTTTCACACGCACCTCCGGTGAACAGTAGCCCAGGTCGGGCTGTCGCACCTCCCCCTCCACCCGCTCCTCCTTGTCCTCCTCCTCCTCCCGCTCCCGCTTGGGCGAGGGCACCACCTTCGTCTGCAGGAGGGGCCAGTCACACTTGGTGATCTCCACGTTCAGCTTTCTTCATGGTGATGGAGAGCGGCAGCAGTTTTACGGGCCGCCGCCGTCTTCCAGGCACGGACCGGGGGAGGGGAGGAATCCTGCCGGGCCCCGCCCTCCGAGGCGGCGGCGACGGCGTCCGAGGCGGGCGAGCCAGACTGGCCGGGATCCCCTCTTTTGGCTGCCCCCCCGCTCCCCGTCCGAGGCCTGGGCGTTGGCGCCACTGCCGTCGTTGGCGTTTTGAATGCTACATTGGCGGCGCGGCAGCTGCCGGCGTGGCTGCTTGCTGAGCCGCCGCCCCACCGCCGCCGCTGGCTGCTCTCGTCGGGTGACGTGACTCCGCCCTCCTCCTTCTTACTGGCCGACGCGGAGCGCTGGGTCCGCTTCTCCGCTCGGGCAATGGGGGGCTTCTTGGCGGGCGGGGGCTGGTTGGGGTCAGGGTCCACGTAGATGAAGGTGTAGTTGTCGATGCGCTCCTGCTTGGTCATCACGAAGGCGTCTTCGGCGTGGCCCACGCCCACCTCCCACTGGCGCGCTCTCGCTGGGGGATGGGCTTCAGCAGCTGCGTGGAAACAATCACATCTTAATGGATCCAAATACATATTTTTTATTAAATAGACGCATCTCACTGGCGTGCGCTATCAAGCACCATAGGGGGTGTACCAGCCTGTACAGGTTTTAATCCGACAATTTATAGGAACCATTGTGAAGCATTATCATAGCCAGGTATTAATCATTAACTGGGTGTACCTTGTGCTTCTCTGCCAGGTTGGTAGTTTTCCGGAGTGTCTCGGCTTGTAGTTCCTCAAACTGGTGTTCTCCCTGGTACATGACGATCCTCTTCTCATGAATCCACGCTCGCTCGGCCACAACTACCGAAGAACTGCACATGGTACTCCCTGTGACCTGGGGAATAGAGAAAGGTCAACAAAAACAGGCTGAAAATATATACTGCTTTCCAGTCTTTAGGTGCCATTCGTTTGTCTGAAACATCAACAATCAAATATACTCAGAGAAGGACATAGTGCCAATGTTGGCCAGCACAAGGAGGCAACATGGAGTTCGCGGGTGTGTGGGTGTGTGTGTGTGTCGTGTGTTACCTCTGGTGTTGATGGCGCGTGTGACTTTCATCTGGGGATCTGAGGAGACCATGCAGGGCCACCAGGGGTAGGTGCCACCTTGGACCAGACCAGAATCCCCGATGACAAACTCCTTACAGAAACCCGTCTCCTGGATCACAGAGGGATGATGGACCTTGGGAACCTAAAAGGAGGCAATAAACAATAATGACCTCAGTAATAAATGAATTAATTTGCTAACATGTATTGAAATATTCATGGCTACCGAGCCACGCGTGCCTTCAGCGTCTTTGCTCGACTTTTATCACGGGCCTTCTGAGGCCTCTCTGCCGGAGCCAGGACCGGCTCGGTTGGCTGGGGCTGGGTCTCCTGGGTCTCCTGGGTCTCCACCTGGCCAGTGGACTCTCCTGTGGCTGGACCGGGTCGCCCCAAGCCGCCCTCCTCCTCCTGGAACGTGCTCCTGCAGCCTCTTTTTCCTCTTCCTCCTTCTTCCTCTCGTTCCTGCCGCTGCAGTTGTGTCGCCTGGTCCTTCTGCGTCTCCTCCTGAAGACGGCAAGGGGGAAGGAGGGAAGAACAAGTGGAAGTAAGTAAGACGATGCAAATGGCGGAGGTGCATCGTCTTACTTGACTCACTTGATGTGGCCTCATACAAGAGTGCATGTGGACCAAAGAAAAACAAACAAAACAGGCTGCAACACGCTACCTGCAACTCATGCAGCAGATCCCCACACAGCGCCGACTTCAAGACAGCTCCTTGCCGTTCTGGTACGTCCTTGATGATCTTCAAACTTGATCTCCGGGGAGTTGGTCTTCTTCAGCACCCCGCTGTGCGCCGTCGACGGGTGTGGAGGGGTTGGCAACGACGGGGCGCCGGTCCACCAAGGAGGGGGGCGGGACTGGAAGGGGGCAGCAGGAGCAGGGGGTGGGGGTGGGAGCGTGTGGGGTCATTATGTGCGGCGTGTTGGGACAGGTGGTGTTGCGAGGGATGCTGTGGCGGCGGGTGGCAGGGGGGGCTCTGAGCGTGCGGGTGGCCGTGGGCTTGGAGGTGCGGGAGGCTGGAGTGGTACGGGAGCGTGTGCGGGTGATGGGGGTGGTGCAGGAGGTGCGGGTGATGCGTGTGCAATGGCGGGGACACCGGAGAGAGCGGCCTCTCTGGAGCCCGGGGCCTCTCAGCACCGTGCCCTCCGGCCGGCAGGAGGCCGTGCTCCCGTAGCCCCTTATGGCACCGTAGCCGTTGGCCGCGCCGTTGGGGAACTGGGAGTACATGGAGAACTTGGCTGGGGCTCAAACATGCCCAGGCCAGGGGGGGTACCCGTTTGGACACCCTGCGGCATGTCCTCCTGAGGCCGAGGGGGGGTAGGAGAACTCTGCTTCCAGGTCGGGCGTCTAGGAGGGACCTCCATCCTCACCCGGGTCACTGCCGGTGTCATAGGGGCCCTCCTGTCGGATGTTGGCTGAGTCAATTAGTTGAGGGGGTTTGTTGAATTGTATTTCCCATGATCCCTTGCATGAAAGAAAAGGAGAAATCCATTGTTGTGCTCCTGCATCCTTAACTGTCTTCTTCTCTGACTGGACCTGAAAAATGAGAAACGACATGAAGTTAGAGGTGAAGTTTGAATGGATACAGTCATAGGCTTCTGGCAAATGGTAAATTCTCACAAAATATGTCCCGGGGTAATTTCATATCACACTATCAGCATCCAAGAAACAGATACACAAATATTAAAGTGCCTGAGTGAGCGAAAGAAGCGATTCAAGTTTTCATAGCTGAAATAATTTGCTTTATTATTTATATCAGCATTCACACCTCTTTTTTAACAGTAGGGTGTTTAGTATTCCAGTCAGACCTCCATGTGTACGATACATTTAATGCATAGATTAATGTACAGATCAATTAATTGATTATTAATTTCAAATAAAGCGAACATCTGCCTGTATTATTCTTCTTCTATATTCCATCGAGTTGGATGGATAGAAAAGAGTTCATTAAATGTCATGTGGACTGCACTTTATGAACAGGATTGCAATGTCGCCTTCCTCACGTCGAATAGGCGGAATGTAAACACATGCTAAAAAAAGACGCACATCTGTCGTGCTGCACATCTGCCTGCATGTGCAACACTGCTGCTATATGTGACAATAATACACAACAATATAGGTCTGGGTCGTTGTGCAGCGACTGTGCAATGACAACCACGTCCAAATGTTGTGCATACTGAATGATTTTCTACTGCGATGTGGCTTGGCTACCCCACTGCTACCTGCATACATTTTAAACATTTGTATTTCTCTCCCTCCAGGCAATCATTTGTGCTTTAGCTGTAAAATGTCAGGACAGGAGGTGACCCGCTGCTCCGTGCCCGGGTGCGGCTGCTTCTATCACGAGGAGTGCGTGCGCAAACTCCCGGGCGCCACCGGCATGGCGGGGGGAGGTTTCTGCTGCCCGCAGCACACGTGTTTCACCTGCTGCCTGGAGAGAGACCTGCACAGGGCCAGTAAAGGTACCTCAGGGGGGGGAACATGAAAACAAAGAGTTGCCCTACTAAGATAAGATAAGATAGAACTTTATTAATCCCGAAGGAAATTCTTGTGCCCGCTTGCATAGAATTCCAGTACAATACAACAATAGTGACAGATTTACAAATATACAATGTACAAGGTCAAAATATACAAATATATAGGCAAGATAAGATATTCAGACGGCGAAAACGATTTGGCATAATTGAAGTGCAGAATATGAAGTGTGAACACCCAGGGACTTATATTCCTCGACAATGTCCACCTCAGTCCCCCTGATGCTGACAGGTTTCGGGAGAGTCAGTTGCTTCCTGAAATCCACCACCAACTCCTTAGTCTTAGAGATGTTGAGTTGCAGGTGATTTAGTCCACACCGCTCCACGAAACTGTCCACCACAATCCTGTCCTCGGACTCCTGTCCCTTTCTGATACAGTCCACAATGGCAGAGTCGTCCAAAAACTTCTGCAGGTGGCAGGACTGTGAGCTGTATCTGAAGTCTGAGGTGTAGAGTGTGGACAGGAAGGGAGACAGGACCGTCCCCTGAGGTGCTCCTGTGTTGCTCACTATAGTGTCCGACATGTTGCTCTGCAGCCTCACATGCTGTGTCCGACCTGTGAGGTAGTTAGTAATCCAGGCCACTAGTGGAGCATCCACCTGCATGTCCAGTAGTTTAGTCCCAAGCAGGGCAGTCTTTATGGTGTTGAAAGCGCTTGAAAAGTCATGCATTGATGCTAATGAAGCCCCTCCCTCCCACCCCCCCTCCCTCTCACCCCCTGCCTCCCTCCCTCCCTCTGTCCCACCCACCAGGGCGTATGATGCGCTGCATCCGCTGCCCGGTGGCATACCATGCGGGCGACGGCTGCGTGGCGGCGGGCAGTGTGGGCCTCACCCACCACCTGATGATCTGCAGCGGGCACGCCGCCACCAAGAGGAATGGCCTGCCCTCCTCGCCCGTCAACGTGGGCTGGTGTTTCCTGTGCGCGCGAGGTAATCCACGCAAGGCGGTCAAACACAAGCGCCAGCTCACACACACACACACACGCATGCATGCATGCATGCATGCACACACACACACACACACAATTGATTTAACAATCTGGTAGATTGAAGTGGAGCCGAGATTAAAGGGGGTTTGGTGTGTCTGTGGGAGGGGAGGGGGGGGGGTCTCTGTGTTAACACCTTGATTAATGGGAGACCCAGTCACACACACACACACACACAAGGCTTTAATCCAATCCTCTTGCCTGTAAAACCACAATCTCCTCGGGAGGGGCTTTCACACTCCACGATCCTCTATGACGGATTAAGAAAACCTAAAACCATTTCAGCCAATTATTCAGCGCTGCGGTAGTCGTTGCAACCGCTCTGTGCCACTTCATAACCAATGGATCAGTAAACATTGAAAGCGTACTTGTATCACATGTTCTAAAAATATATACACATGCATGTATATACAGTATGATGACTGTCTGTATAATGCCATACGTTACATGTGACAAGCGTTGTGTAATGTAACATTTGTGTTCCATCGTGCTACTAACGTTACGGATGAACGGAGAGGCCCGCTTTTTTTAAAAGCCGGTGTTGACACTAACTGGGTCTCCCGTTGTCCTGACAACGATCTCAGCCGTGGAACACATGGTTGATTTTGATGTCTTTTCGTTAGTTTGTTTTGTAGTTTTACCGCTGTAATGTCGAATGCACGGTGTAGGCCGCTATGTGTGTTGAGACAAACCTCTTTGGGTTTTTTTATTACTTGTTTTTAATCTAACAATCAGTGTGTGAGTGTTTGTTCTCTCTCTCTCTCTCTCTCTCTCTCTCCCCCCCTCTCCATCTATCCTGTGAAATCTTTTGGTTGCCATAGTTTGCTTTATTTCGGCTCACCCCCATCTCTTCCTGTGTGTCTTGTGTAGGGCTGTTAGTGCAGGACCTTACTGACACCATATTAAGTTCATATGCCTATAAGTCCCACTACCTTCTGACTGAGTCAAATCGTGCTGAGTTGAAATTACCTATGATTCCCTCTCCTTCGTCAGCTACCAAAAAGAATGTTGGGAAAGGTAACGGAACACTTTTTTTCCTTTTCTCCTTCTCCCCCCCCCCCCCCCCACTGGTTTGTGTTTGTTTGTTTGTTTGTGCTCGTGCCTGCTCACACTTCTTTTTAGTTTTTGAGTTTATCCCTCTTTTTCCGTTGCAACTTTTCATTCTCATGTCTTGAGGGTGCCTTGTGTCTATTAACTTCCTGGTACAATGCTGCAAAATAACTCCCTAGGGCCTAGGCTAATGACCCCCCCCCCCCCCCCCCCCTCCCGACCTCTCTAACCCCTGTGTTGATAATATGGGCCTTGTGCTAGCGTGGGCTGTGCTGTGCTTATGATTTAGTGAGGAGCGGATTATATGGGAATACACGGTGATGTGTGTGTGTGTGTGTGTGTGTGTGTGGGTGCCTTGGACAGATGGCAGGTCCTGGTTTGCTGGCCTAATATTGGTTTTTATTTGTGGCCATCGACTATGAATGTACTACGTATGAATGTATACGTTTGAAACTTTTTTAAAATGATATTATTATTTCATTCATTTCCTTTTCATTTTTGTTGCATTAATTTATTCATCATTTATGTCTAACTTATACATGTATATATGGTGCATTATTGGTGCAACTACTTGGATGAACACATTTTTCTTTCTTATGGAGTGACGACCCTCTTTTTTTTTTTTTCTTTTGTGAGGAAACACAGTGAGCCCTGTTTGGTTCCATAATTGAGGCTGGTTGCAGGTTATCAGCAGATCTGTCTCTGGTGTGTGTGGTCTTAGTTGCTGCAGAGGAGGGCTGCTACTTTGCTGCTTCTGCTTACATTGAGAGGGTCTCGCCTCTAGTCCTGTCTCTGTTATGCTGACTGCAAATAAGTTTCATTTTTGACTGAAATTACCTTGGGGAATATCTGGCTCCTTCCCATGTCTTTAAGCCACGACCTCTCTTGGATGGAATACACTCTACCTGATCACAACCCAAAACCTGTGAAATCAACATTCACTCTCTTCCCACCCCCCAATAGCCACCCCACGCCATGCAGTGTTGCAATATCAGTTCGTTACCAAAAGGGAGAATTACTTGTATTGGTTAATGGAGTTTGTTTTGAAATGTGATTCCATACAAGCTGGTCAATGCAGGGTCCATGTTGCTGGGGTGTGGGGAAAGCTGCTTCAATGTGGTGCATGGCAGCTTTTTCCAAAGTGCTTATTTTGAACGTAACTCTAATGATCCATGGTTAACCTGCTTCAATCCTGTGCTATTGCATGTACTGACTGTTGACCGGTATCGGTACACTACTCTGAATCACATTTGGTTGTTGTGAATACTTACATTTACATTTAGGGCATTTGGCAGACGCTTTTATCCAAAGCTACTTGCAATAAATATAGCCTCAAAGAACAAAAACAGAAATATTTTTTTGGCACATGGAGATTGCACATTGTCATTTATTTCTTTAACAATAAATTATAATAACATTTTGACAATACATGAAAAAAAGAATCCATTCTGTTCCACATATTTTGGGGAAAAGTGTATAATTGATGTTTTTAGCTCTCGCTAAACAGCTCCAGCCTTATAAATGACAATTTCAATACAACGTAGGGATGTCTGCAAATGAGATTCAGAGTATGGCCATGTTGTGAAGTGTTGAGGTGTCTAATCCTATGCTACTCCTCTCTTTGCACACTAATTTCCCACAATGCACTACACACACAGGAGGCAAGTTGCTGTGCTGTGATTCGTGCCCCGCCTCCTTCCACCCGGAGTGTCTGGAGGTGGAGATGCCCGAGGGGGCGTGGTCCTGCAGCGACTGTCGCGCGGGGAAGAAGCCGCGCTACAAACAGATTGTCTGGGTTAAGCTGGGCAACTACAGGTGAGCTGGACGAAAGCCAAAAAGATAAAATGGGTTTACATTTTTTTTCAAATTCTGTCGGAATCACCGAGATGGATGAACAGAAAAAGAAAAATTGCCTGATTTAAATGTACAGCTCACTCTGGCACAAAGTGAAATGTATATGAAGCAAGAACAGGCAGTCAATCATGCAATTTGTGTGCCCTTCTCCATAGTGTATATCATATACCCTCCTAGAATTCCAGTGCTTCAGATAACCAGATAGCCTTCAGCATGCAGGAATTTACTTTAGGTCTGCATTGGGGATATACTGTACATGTATGTCATGTGAAGTTCCTCAAACCGCCATGGTTTTCTCCATTGGGACGTTTCCCCGTGCCCTGTCCCGCAGGTGGTGGCCGGCGGAGATCTGCAACCCCCGCCTGGTGCCCTCTAACATCCAGAGCCTCCGTCACGACATCGGCGACTTCCCCGTCTTCTTCTTCGGTTCCCATGACTACTACTGGATCAACCAGGGGCGTGTCTTCCCTTATGTGGAGAACGACAAGAACTTTGCCACGGGCCAGATCAATGTCAACAAAACCTTCAAGAAAGGTACGCAGAGCAAAACGACGGGGCTATTGTAGCGGCCAAACTACTTGCACATGTGAGTGGAGAGAGCTACATTTACAAATCTTATTACGCACACACGATCCTGAATACACTTTTTACAGATTCTTGTGCACGTTCATAAACCTCAGTATGCACTTTTGAGATTCTTTTACACATTTACAAATCAGATTACACACGCATGAACTGAGATACGGCTACACAGCTCTCCACTCACATTTGCGAATAGTTCTGCTATAATAATGGGGCCCTCACAGTACCTTATGGAATTGTAGACCTGCACTTCAGTGTGTTTGTCGTGTGTGGGCCATGAGTTTGTATTGGAAGATGGTTTGTCTTTGTTTGTTGCAGCATTGGAAGAGGCAGCGCGGAGGTTCCAGGAGCTGAAGGCCCAGCGGGAGAGCAGGGAGGCTCTGGAGCAGGAGCGCAACTCACGCAAGCCTCCGCCCTACAAATTCCTCAAGGTAGCGCCCGCTCCCCCCCCCCCTCTGTCTCCAGCCACTTGTAGTTGTATAGTCGTGTAGCCCTTGATCACAGCTACATTGTATGACACGCCCCCCCATCCCCAAGCCGTATAAAGGGCTTTTCATTGTAATTTATTATGAGGCGTTAACTATAGTACTATAGTATAGAACACTTTTATAGAGCGCAATATATTGGGAGATGCTTGCAACACAGAGGAAGTTTGTTAAGGAAAAGTTGGGGGCGCATCCTTATAGGTAGTCCAGGGAGATATTGAACCGAGAACCTTTTATTGTCTGGTGGTAGAAACACCATAGTAGCCACCCTAGCCACTATGATGCCATGTTTTATGTTTTTATTTTTGTTGTTTCAGTCCAACAAGCCTGTGGGGAAGGCGCAGGTGCACGTGGCCGACCTCTCAGAGATCCCGCGGTGCAACTGCAAGCCTGCCGACGAGCACCCGTGCCACGCGGACTCCCAGTGCCTCAACCGCATGCTGCAGTACGAGTGCCATCCCCAGGTCTGTGTGGTTATTCTGGCCCCCATGGGGTCTTCTAGTATTGACCTAGCGGCCATCTTGGGTATGTGTCCCCCCCCTCCCACTGCTAGCGCCTAGCTGCCGCTAGGTGAACGAGGCCCATTATCCGTCTGGTGTTGTAATTTAAAGTGCTCCTGTTTTTTACCACCAAGTATGATTTTGAGGGGCCATTGTCAGCCTAGTTCTAAGTCCACTTTTTAACATGCGAGTGTCCACCCAGGTGTATGATGGTTAGGTCAGCCTACCAGGTGACAGGTGGTAGGGTTCACCGGGTCATATCGTATAGGTTGATCTGTATTGATATATCTTCTCTTCATTCCAGCAGGTGCAAAATAGAGATAAGACTCGTTTTGTAGGAGTAGCTTAGCATTAGGCTGAAGGCTAACAGTTGAAGAAGCCTAGCTGCATGGCTCCTTTGGCTACCGATGGACGTTTTGGTCATGGTTCCTCTGGTTTGCCGTGACAGGTGTGTCCGGCCGGCGAGAACTGTGAGAACCAGTGCTTCTCCAAGCATCTGTGTGCCGAGACGGAGGTGTTTAAAACGGAAGGCTGCGGCTGGGGGCTGCGGACCACCCAGGCTCTCAGGAAGGTGAGCGTCCTCCCTGGATGGAGTATTTCTAATGTATATATGCTTCATGTGTCTAGACATTGATTAAGGCTGTCTAATGAAGGGTTTCCAGCAGTGGGTGTCAATGGTGTCCCACGATTGGGTGACCGAGAGTATGTCCGTATGCTTGGGTGTCCTTAATATAGTTTCATCCGTTTCTAGTTGAAGACGCCTGTCATCTTGTGTTATGTTGATGGAGTCCTTTGCTAGATCATTTCTTTTCCATCACAATACCAAATTCATCACCATTTTAAGTCCTCTCCTTTTTTCTTATTACCTTGCGAGGCAGCAGGATTTGCGAGATCACATTCACGTGAGAATCCATCCAATTGAGTTATCTGCTTGTGTCCGAACCGTAGAGGTTCGGACCAATAAGCTTCCTACGAGGAACGACTGGCAGCTAGGGGGCATGGTGATAGACAGATGGTTCATCCAATCACCTGCCAAGTAAAGAGTCTGTCCTTTTCCAAACTGTTTCAAAGGACGACTTCCCCAGATGGAGGTAATATAGTTATATTTCTTAGGCAAGCCAGGGTTAAACGTTCTGGCATCCTGTACAAATCCTAACATTAAATACACATGGAAAACATGTTCTTTTCCTCAGGGTGACTTTGTGACAGAGTACGTGGGCGAGGTGATTGACGCGGAGGAGTGCCAGCAACGCATCAAGCGCGCCCACGAAAACCACGTCACGGACTTCTACATGCTCACGCTCACCAAGGTAACCTGGCACACAGAGACGACACGGGTTCTGTGAGAATGTGCCATACTGTCTGTAGACCAGCTCATGCTCCTCCTCCTCCTCCTCCCTCTTTCTCCCCAGGACCGCGTCATCGATGCCGGGCCCCGCGGGAACTCCTCGCGCTTCGTGAACCACAGCTGCAGCCCCAACTGTGAGACCCAGAAGTGGACGGTCAACGGAGACGTGTGCATCGGGATCTTCACGCTCTGTGACATCGAAGCGGGTGAGTGATGCGCAGAGGAGGAGACAGAGACAGCTAGGTGGCTCATCTCAATCCGGAATCCTGGCACACACAAAAACATTTGGCAAACGCAATCAATCACCGCACACATTCACACAGACGCGCACATAGACAGACACACACATCGACACACACACCTCAATCAACCACTTCCACGATATTGAAACACCAATCCTGATTAGAACATCTTTGATGCTAGCGCTGTCTCTGATCTCACTCTCTAACCCTCCCTCTCTCTCTCCCTCCCCTCCTACCTCCCTCCCTCTCTCCCTCTCTCCCTCCCTCCCTCCCTCCCTCCCTCCCCCTCTCTCCCTCTCTCCCTCCCGCCCTCCCTCCCCTCCCTCAGGCACGGAGCTGACGTTCAACTACAACATGTACTGTGTGGGCAACATCAGGGCCTCCTGCCACTGCGGCGCAGACAACTGCTCCGGCTTCCTCGGGGTGCAGCCCACGGTGGGGGGAGAGCACCACCATCACCCACCACCACCACCACCACCACCACATCACGCATCAGTCTTGGCAAGGGGACTGGTTTATGAGGGCTGATGTTTATCTAGCGCTGTTTGCCGTCTGTTTCCCCCAGAGCACGGTGGTCATGGAGAAGGAGGAGAAGGCCCGCAATGCCAAGCTTAAGGCCAAGCGGCGCCGCCTGCGGCCCGACGGCAAGCACACCCATGAGTACTTCTGCTTCTGCTGCGGCGAGGGCGGCGAGCTGGTCATGTGCGACAGGAAGGACTGCCCCAAAGCGTACCATCTGCTGTGTCTCAACCTCACCAAGCCCCCTTATGGTAAGGATGGCGCAGCAAAGCGGCAGGACGCCACGGGGTTAGGCGTTTGTTTAGTTTAGCTGAAACGTAATTGGTCCGTAATGGGTCCTCATAAGTACAGCACTTAACAAGGCTCAGAGAGTGTGTGTGTGTTGCATAAAATGCATTTGGATAAAAGCGCTATATAAATATACATTTACCATTACTTCGTAGCTCTAATAACCTCTGTCTGTCTCTCGCCGTTGACAGGTCGCTGGGAGTGCCCGTGGCATGACTGCAGCGTGTGTGGGAGCCCCGCCTCCTCCCTCTGTGACTTCTGCCCGCGCTCCTTCTGTGGCGACCACGAGGCGGGGGCCCTCACCCCCTCCTCCCTGGAGGGCCGGCCCTGCTGCTCCAACCACAACCCCTCCAGCCCCCTGGGCTCCGAGCCCACCTCTGCCCAGCCCCCCAGCCCCATCCCCAGCCCCCCCGTCCGCATCAAGGAGGAGCCTCCGGAGGAAGAGGTCGAGGAAGAGGAGGAGGAGGAGGAAGAGGAGGAGGGCGAGGTCGAGGAGGAGGAGGAGGGGGAGGAGGAAGAAGAAGAAGAAGAAGATGAGGAGGAGGAAGAGGAGGAGGAGGAGTCGTCGTCAAGCCTGCTGGCTGCAGAGTGACATTGCAGTCCCACCCATACCTCAATGTCCCCTCACTCCCCTGTGTGGTGGGTCCCTCACAGGGCCCTCCATGCACCCTCCATCTGCTGACAGGGAGGCAGGGGCGCTGCAGCTCTGTCTCTGTGAGCAGCATCACAGCCACTAACCCGGGGTGACAAAGACAACACCGCACCTCTGTAGGTAGGAGGCGATGTTGCTGCAGCAGCAGCAGCATCATAATCGTAATCATCATCATCATCTTCAACACCCTCCTCACGAACGGGGAGCTGGTAGCCGTTTGACACTCTGCAACTCACTCACTCTCACTCCATGTCCGGCAGATGGCCCAAGCCAACAACAACTACTTCTACCTTTTAGTTAGTCTCTCGTGAGTCGTTTTTAACTTTTTATTTCGTCTTTTTTTTGTGTTTAAAACAGCAGTGGACATTTTGCGCATCGTTCCATTTCGTCTCGTCGTCAGCAGCTGACACTTTGAAGGAGCGAGTGGGGGAAGAGCACGGCCAGGGTGTGTGTGTGTGTGTGGGGGGGGGGGTGGGACTTGATGCGTTCCCGCCTCCGGCTCATCGGTCTGCCGTCTGTCACAAGTCACGGCTTCAGATCATTCTGTACATCTCTTCTTTAAAACAGGAAAAAAAAATAAGGATAAAAAGGAGGGCCCAATGACACTCGTGCAATTTATCAGGACCACACTACATTCCAACCTTCCTTAAGACATGGTTTTAATATACTTATGAGTACAAATGACTAATTATATATACAGTATATATGTTTGTTAATGTTTACAGACAGGTTCTATCACTCCGATCTCGGCGAGTGGTGTATTATGTTTGTTTGTTTAAGTGTTGAGCATTGCGCAGACCTCCTTGTGAAAACTAGTCCTAAATACGGTGAATTATAAAATGGTATATCGTGTCATGGGAACAAATCGCAGACATACTCGTGATTTCTTTTCATATCGCCAGTATCACTCACCATTGTGAACATAAATTGCTCGCTCCGAGCAGCCAGAGAGTAAAACCGCCAGCAGTTAAGAGTTATAAAGGTTCACATTCTTTCTCCTGTTCAGATGATGGACAGATCGGGGGAGGTGGGGGGCGGAGGGGCACGGGTTGTGATCACTGGTGCTGTTCTAAGTATTGTACATCAGCCTTAAGGTATGACTTCGGGCTGTGATGATGACTACTGCCCAGATGCAGTTCATTTTTAGTATTGTCCTGTACTGTGACCGCTGATGCTTTTGTTTTTGTTTTGTTCATTTTTTTTGCCAAACCTTCCTGAAGCACTTTCACTCGGCTTATCGCTTCCACAATTTTTAGGTAGGTCACGCATCTACAGAAGTGTATATAAAACGAAACATATGACGTGTACATGTTTAAAGAAAAAAAACAAAACAAAAAAAAATTAACAATACCTCCTTCTTCTGTAGTAACGTTGAAATTGAAACTGTGTTGTAACTCCATTCTCTTGGTGGTAATTAAGCGCGGTTTATCAGAATTGTGTCCCTACGCCCTGATATGTTGCCGTGAATTGGATACTGCCAGCCTAGCTACGCAGTTTGGTTTTTTATAAGATGGTGAGGCACACTCAACGTCAAGACGTTTGATGCCGATGACTCCCATTGATCACTGTCTCCCTTGGGTGGGGTGTGTTATTCTCGACATAGTCGCAACGTGGGGTGCATTCTCACAGCTAGATCTGTTTTTTTTTTTTGTATATTGAGTAGGAAACATGGCGTTATACAGCAGTTCATTATATTGTACAAAGAAAATCGCGAAACCGATGTACAGTGTTTTTAATGACTCATTTGTCAAATCCATGTTTGTTCGTTTGTCCTTTTTGAGGACATTGTTTTTTTGTTTTTTTTTAACTGAAGTGGTATCCCCTCACCATGTCCTAGAGAAAATATGACTGAAGCAAACGGGGAATACGGTCATCATATATACAGTATATATATATATATATATATATGTATATATGTTTTTACATGTGATGTTTCCCATTTGGTCACTTTTTTATGTGCTGAGGATTTGGAGGTTTTTTTCATACTAGTTCAGCATGGACTCTTTTCTTTTGGGGTTTTTCTTTGATTATTTTTTTTTTATTACCGCAATTCTTGTCATTCTTCTCTGATTTGTGACCATTTGTGTTTTTTAGTTTGGATATTTTGCCCCCAAACTGATTGGTATCAATAATCTATCACAACAGTGGGTCAAGTGGTGTTAATCTCCTGTATGGTGTTTAACAAAAACATTTCTTCACTAGTTAAATGCATACATGAACGTACGGTATGCATAACAATTGATCAACTAAAACACTAGTACTTTTGTTGTTGTTGTAAAGAATCATTCCAGCGGGCTAAAGTTGGCGTTCTGAGGTTGGTATCTCTGTTTTGTCAGCTATAAACTCATAGATTTTGGAAGTGGGACCCTCCGTTCCACTGTAGGATGTACAGCACATGCTAATTTAGGTCAGCTGCATCACCATAGCACTTTTACATCTCCGTGCAACAGTGCAAATTGTCCAAACAAAAATAGCTAACTCTTTATTTGACACTTATATTTTGTATTTATAATCTTTTACATATACATATATATATATATATATATATATATACAGTATATATATATATATAAACATTTATAGTTTCCAGATGATTCCACAGCTGGGGAAGACCTGTTACAGTTCGGTGTTGAATAACTATTTGATGAAGGTCAAGTGTGTGAGTTGGTAATACTAATAATAATGTTTTGGTTTTGACCTCATGGTCAGGACAGACACAGTCACTCCATGAGACATTATGTCATCGACGCAATCATTCCATAATTATTATTGTTTATTTTTATAAAGGTTTATCATGGGTTTTTCCCTTTTTTTTCTTCTTTTAAATACGGCCTTTAAAGTTGCACCTCCAAACCACTTGAATATTTTTGTGTTTTGACATTTTGACGTTGCCCCTCAGAGCCGTTACAGCAGCGTTGACATTTCCTATGCCCACCCGGTGCATTGCAGTATACAGCATCATTTGATCTCCTTGTCAGAAATACATTTGAGTTGTTTGTCGATTTATCTTATGGTGGCCACATTCTTCAAGAGAAAAGCATGTTTGTTCTCAAGAAAGATTCCTGGTTATTTTATAAATTTTATAAAGAAATCAGTGTCTTGAATATTGACATTTTCTGCCAACTGAATTGAACAGAACATAGCCCTTATGTCTTAATTGTATGTTTCAGTTTGTGATATTTTCCTGGTTGCCATACTGCCCGACAGCCCTTATTTGTTCTTCATACGAAAGAAGTGGGATGGAAAAAGAAAAAAATCATAAGGACACTCCTTTTTTACATGTAGTAAAATTGCTTACAGTCATTCTTACTGGGGTCATATCGCTCTTTGTGTTTGCGTCAAGTTTATTTGTATAGGAATTGCAGTCGCTGTAGGCTTCAGTGGCCTACACTCATTTGAATTCCCTAATCCTCAAGCCCTCACATGGGAAAGGAAAACCTTCTGAAAACCAAGTTGGAAAAGGCAGAAACCTTGTGAAGGGATGCATAGCAGGGGTTTCTTTCATCCTTAAAACACTGATTTACACAAATTACCATCTTTCTTACTGTTCCACCTGTGTTACTGCATATTGCATATTGATGAAGACTTGTAAATAGCATACTTTACATTGAACTTGCATAGATTCAAGATTCTACATATGATCATTTTACTGTGCTGTGCTATTGCCTGTACAATTCTGCTTCTAAATGTGTGTGTGACTGTTGGGACAACTTTTTGTACATGACTGTCTTTTTATTTGAGAATATTGATTCCGTTTTTCCATTCTAAAGTTGGATTTGAGGAGTTCAGACATGCCTGAAGTTTGACTTTAATAAAGCTATACTCTGTCTAAGTGAAACCTGTTGTACCTTTTTATTTTTTTGTCTTTGACAGACTTTCAGAACATATTCCACTTTCACCTCAGCAGCCAGTCATGTAGTGAGCATCTCTGCCAAGGTCACAGGAGATAGATTGAAATGATAATACATGCATTAACGTGACAATACAACATATACAACCAAGATATGCCTGATCGATCACTGAGATGGAGGTGGCGTCAGATTGATTTTTATTTTTCTCCCCCCCCTCCCCCCCCCACTCACTGAGACGTCCTCCGGCAGCCGCCACGTAAACCACGTCAACACCACCAGCCCCGGATGTGGTTCACTACTACGCGCTACGTGCTCTTACTGTGAAAATCCCCGGAGCGGAAGTGGATCGCTGTCTACGTTACCTTTGACGCCTCGGTGACATCCTTGTTAATTAGCGCGCATTGCTCTACGTATCTACGCTATAGCGCCGATAGAGTCGACGCTATAAGCATGATTGGCTCCAGGGAGGCGATGAGCGACTAAGGTTGGTCAAGGTTGGTGATAAAGTGGTGATATAAAGTGTGATGCTGTGCATGATGGTTCATTGTGTCATGCGGAAATAATGAGCCCAGGCCAGATGCCCAGTCTGACAGATGTTACTAATGTTGTACTGCCAGCTCGCTTGCCTGCGTGTGTGTGTGTGTGTGTGTGTGTGTGTGCTTTTCCCCCCTCGTGTGTTGTAGTTTGACCAAGAGATGTTTTGTAGTTTAAAACTAGAGACGTTAAATGCCTTTCATTTCCTGTAGATCATTGGAGGTTAAATCAACATCCTCTCATTCTCATTCTTCTCTCATTGGCCAATGTGAGGACACCAGGTAGCCGTACCTGCCACATAGGCTTCACATATGCATGTCAAAAGCAATGCACCCTTGGCTTCAGACATATGAACACAAATCAATAAAATCCCTTTCCATGTGTTTCCACACTATATTCATTATTTACTATTGTCATCAACGCATGTGTTTTCTTTCCTGTTAGTGTGGGAGAACAGCCTGCTTGTGGACTGGAGATATGCTGGCTGCTGTCTAGAGTATCAGAAAAGAAGAAGAATGAAGGGCAAACTATTGCGAGGTTTCCTCTCCGAGGTCTCCATCCGAACAGTGCTTCTGTTCATTTTCCTGTGAGTATATTTAACCTGGCTTCTGGCCTCATGATGTAAATCATTTGTCTGTGTACACAATATTTTATCTTTTTTTTTCTGTTAGTATAACTGAGGAGCTTCCGCCTTTTATCCGTGAGATCCAGCCGGAGGAGATGTGGTTGTATAAGTTCCATCGTGTGGCAAGAGACCATGTACCCACAACGCTCATGTTTGTGAGTATTGTGTGGGCAGTGGTAGCCCTTTCCTCAGCACAATCATTCAACATGGCATCTGTGTTTTTGGCTTTTGATTGAAGGCCCGACGTTGATTTTCTTTTACGGCATTTTTTCCCTTTTTCTTCACCAGAGTGTGGCGTGCTTCACACCGCTGATCATAATCCTCCTGTTCACCATCCTGCAGAAGGCGGAGAAGGGAGACCTGAAAGAAGCCTCCCTTGGTATGAACAGCTACTTGAATAACTTGAATAATTTCATTTTTGAAATTGTACTTATTTGCGCAAAGCAGAGAGAGGGTTAGCCAGATAGAGAATAACTTGGTTTCACTGATGGAACAAGGAATTCCTGTTGTACCATTTCCCTTCTTTGACATTAAAATCCCAAATGTTTTATTTGTTGCAATAATTCACAGCCGTGACTCTAACGCTGGTTCTGAATGGAGTCTTTACCAATGCCATCAAGCTGGTGGTTGGCAGGTACATCTACACAACCACACCTCTGACTCTTTGCTGCAGTACCGGTTACAAAAAAAACTCTGAAGGTGTGGTTGTGTCTATAAATAAAATGGCCGTGTGTGCTTTCCTCCCCCCCCCCCCCTCCCCTCCTCTGATTCAGGCCGCGACCGGACTTCTTCTACCGCTGCTTCCCGGACGGGCAGATGAACCTGGAGATGCAGTGCAGCGGTGACCCAGATACCGTAATGGAGGGCCGCAAGAGCTTCCCCAGCGGACACTCGTCCTGTGAGAGCCGCTTCTCCTGTTCATATAGACATATATACAAATAATGATTTCTCTTGTCATCCTGTCTTGAATGGAAAATGGCATCCTAAAACATATGTATTCATCTTGTTAATACTTTTTGTTTATTGATTCATTTGATCCATACATCTGTTCTTGGTACTCAAACATACAAACTCCTTTCATCAAACCATTGAGATACACAAGACAAAGCACAACATGTCATATGTATAACATCATATGTGCATCCAACAGTCATATTGTTATGTGGCGCAATAATAGTAAGTAGATAAGTGAGTGGAAAATAAATTGAAACCCATTAACATGATAAGCATGATCAAAAAGAAGGAAAAGCCTGAGATGTAGCCCTTATGATCTCCTCCATTTTTTGTTTTGTAGTGCACTTCATCTTAACTTCCAAAATGTTTGTTACAGATATATGGATAACTCATCTACCGTGTCTTTTTTAACATGCCGTGTCTTTATCCAGTTGCCTTTGCAGGGTTGGGTTTCACAGCCTTGTACATCGGGGGCAAACTGCGCTGCTTCAACAAAGGGGGCCAGGGCAGGGCATGGCGGCTGTGTGCCTTCCTCGCCCCTCTGCTCCTGGCCAGCCTGATCGCTCTCTCCAGGACCTGCGACTTCAAGCACCACTGGCAAGGTGAGTGCAAGATGAGTCTCTATGGTGAAACTTGAAACTTTTTGTGTTCAAACTGACTGAACACATCCACAGCAGAGCGTGGATGTCTGCTTCCCACTCGGCTCAATCCATCGAGACAACCACCAGCCAGACAAACTTGATTCAAAATGGGACGCATGTCATGTCCACGTGGTGGAAATTGGCTAATTTCAAATCTACTTGGGGGTGTTCAAAAGTGGAATGTGATTTTATTTATTTAGGGATTTTCTGTATTTTACTGGTGTGATTATTATGAAGGTGGTTACATCCAAATTTGTTTTTGTTTGTTTTCTCTCCTTTTGTAAGATGTGCTGGTGGGCTCTTTACTGGGCCTGTCGATCGCCTGGCTGTGCTACCGTCAGCACTACCCGTCACTGCAGGACCTGGACAGCCACAGGCCCCTGCGTCACAGGGACGGCTTACCTGCCGCACAGGAGCGCAAGCTGGCTAACTCAAATTATTTATTGCCCGTATAAACTGGACCGGACTGAACCAACACCGTTTTCAAAGGATACAACTATTTCTGACGGAATCAGGGTTTGAACTAGAACTTTTATGATTGGAATGAGGAAAACGTTGAATTTCACTATCAAGTCAATAATGTAATGTTTTCACTGGGGCAATTGATGTCCAAAAGTAATTATGTTGGTTTACGTTTCTTGCTATGTCTTTATTGGTTGACGTAACAATTATCTGTGGTCATTTTCAGTAATGTTTTGAATACCCTCATTTCCCAGCATAATTTGAATGTTATTGTTTACATTTACAAAACCTGAAAATATTATCACAAATATACGCACAAGTGTGTATTTTGGACATCACTCGACCCCTATATCACATGCTGTCGTCGTTAAATGCACTTTTGTTAAATGCTTTACGGTGGAAAGTTCCCACATGGTAATTGAAAGCCTTTCTATACCTGTAATCTTGCCTCGCAACTGTACTGTAATAAGGTGTCAACTGTAAATAGTAGAAAATGATGACCGTATTGAGCTGACATTGGAAAATACCTTCTCATAAACCTGTGCGACGTAGGCCTTCCTAAAGCCGACCACCCCCATGTAACTGGTGCTAGCCCCATACCACACCTGCTGGGCAACCCCATTCACCAAACTAATATCATTTGGCTGCTGCTGTCCTCATAGTGTGAGCACCTCAGTCCAAGCTGAATTATAATTTGTCATCTTCTTTGCTATCTTATCTTTGTGTCTTTCTTGGTAGGCTGGTTTTATAGAACTTAAAAACAACCAGTTGTATCTATTGGAGCAGTAAGTTGAGTGTTTTATTTATTTATGTGGGATAATGTGAAACAACCTTAAGTTATGATTCGTTAAAGTACTTTGCGCTTAAGTTTTTGGACCAAAACAAATTTGTGCCTTTATTTTGTAGTTATTTGCAAACATCACACAAAGGAAAACATTGTTTGTTCATTCCATGTATAAATCAAATGTAAAAAATATAGTCACAATTATGCTTGGATGTCATTGTTTTTTTTAACAGAATGTTCGGTTTTTGACGGGTACATAATTATTTCCTTTTTTAAAAGGGTATAATTTACAACTGAAATTGAAATGTTTCCTTATGCAATGATGGTTGGGTTTTCTGTTATTTTTGATGTATGAATTTTTCATTGCCTTATTAATTATGTGGGAGTTGACTTGCGTTTCTTACATGTTGACATGTTTAGGCTGCATTTGCTGTGGCTATTGGTTAGAATGCTTGCTCTCTTCTCATCTTAATGACAGTTTTGCACGTCCAATTACGATTAAATAAAATGGTTTACTCACCTGGGTTTAACAATTAGACTTCACAGTAGAAGTGTGTGTTTCTAACGACCTGGGACGTCACTCCCTTGCCATGGAGATAGAGCTGAAAACAACTGGTTTTGTCGTGCTAAGCATTTGTCGGCGACTTTTTTAAATGACTCTTTTGGTGGATGATTTCTAAATAAACTGATGTAGTCGCAACATTATAGTGGACTTTTACTTTTAACCAATCAAATTGCAACATTTACACACATTTACATATTTACATTTACGGCAGACACCGGATGTGACGTGCGGGGGGATTTGGCGCGATATTTTTAACAAGGAACTCTACGACAGCTGCTCAGCTGTGCTGTTATTCTGCATTAAATTATTACATTTTAAAACAACCACGGCGCTTCCAAAATGTTCGTCACGGATATCAGAAAGGAGTTTTACGACGTTGTTATGAACCAGGTAAGAGTTGGCGTTCATCAAGTGAACAGAAGTCGAGTCAATGGATGAGTTCAATCGTATGGACGTTTCTGTGGCAGCTTGTGTCTCGCCAACACCAAATGTGTTGGCGTCAGATTGTCTTTAGTTGTGTTGTTGAAATTAAAAAAAAATAACACAAACTCCTCTTTCCCCAGAGAGTTGCCCTCCTGGTGGCGTCAGATATCGATGCCCTCTGCGCTTGTAAAGTCTTACAGGTAATAAAATACTACGACTGAAAATGATTCCTGTTGAAAGTAAGACCAGCACAATATTCGTATTCATTCATATTAGACTATGGACAGACACTTAGAGAGACTGACGTATGCATACAACTGTGGGTTTGATGACAGTCTGTGGAAAGGCAAGTTACCTTAATACATTAATACAATACAAATACAAATTGCACCCCAAACCCCCCCCCCCCCCCCTAAATAATGCTTGCATTGCAAACAAGCTCGTTTTTGTGATGTAAACGTAAGAAGCAAGCTCTATTGGTCAGTGGGTGTTTAGAAATGATTATTATTAATTATTAAAATGAGGTATTCCTAACGGCATCTGTTGTGCACACTCTGCTTCCAGGCCCTGTTCCACTGTGACCAGCTCCAGTACACCTTGGTACCAGTGACCGGTTGGCAGGACCTCGGCACAGCCTTCCTCGAGCACAAAGAACAGGTGATTTAAAAACTCACTGTAATAAATTCAAGATATTCACATCTCTTTCGCCATTTCTCTAACTGTCAGCAATCAGTTGAATGATGGCGATGTCCGCATTTGTTGTTAGTTTCGGTATTTTGTTCTGATCAACTGCGGAGCCAATGTGGACCTTTTGGAGATGCTGCAGCCAGATGACGACTCCATCTTCTTCGTCTGTGACACGCATCGGCCCGTGGACGTGGTCAACGTCTACAACGACACCCAGGTGACCAAGATACTGATGATGGAATGTCATTTTGTCGTTTTAAATGTAATCTTCCTCAGCGTGGCATCATTAACTGAGCTGTTTAATGAAATTGGCAAAAGTTGAGACTATTGTCAATCCACCTGCCACATCAGAGCTGGTGTCCGTTAATAAAACCCATAACTATATCTCCATAACTAGCATATTTTTTATGTGGAGGGAGTTTCCTCCACATATTGTATTGCTACATTGAATGCCTCTCGTGGTCCATGTGTTGCCTACTTCATGCATGAAGGTTATAATTGGTGTTCACTGAGCCTGTCGAGCCCTTCAGGTGGAGCTTTGGGTTCTGAAACCGTCTGTCCGTCCTCAGATCAAGCTGCTCATCAAGCAGGACGACGACCTGGGCGTCCCCTCCTACGACGACATCTTCCGGGATGAAGACGAGGAGGGGGAGGGCGGGGACGACTCCGGGAACGAGAGCGACGGCGGCTCGGAGCCGTCTGGGAAACGGAGGAGATATGACGAGGTAGTAGTAGCACTACGTCGTCTGAGGAAGTGCTTTGTTTTGTGTATGCCTTGCGTCTCTGGTCTGAGCAATAAGTCAATAGTATCATTTATGGTCTTTGAGTGAAATTCATACTTGTATGCCCAGTTTTATAGGATACATTAGTCATAATACGCCCTTAAAATTATAAATCTGAATCAGAAACGGCTTTATTGCCTTAGTTTTTGCAAACAAAGACTGTGCTTTTGTGCATTGAACTTGTGCTTAACATTAAACAGAGGGCAATAACATATAAATAGTAAAAATGCTAAAGAATTAAATGCAATTGTATATATGATGATTTGAACATCATACTAATTTTAGTCCGATAGCATTTCTGTATACTTCCATTCGACTGAATTGTATCAATTTTGATTTCATAAGCATATTATATTTGTCTATCGTTTGATTAAATTTCCCATAATTATCATGCCGCTTCATTTTGTCCAGATCACCCAGCCCGACTCACGTTCTGCACTAGAGTCCTCTAATGATGTTCTCGTTCAATAGGGGGCGGTGGAGAGGAGAATTGAAAGGCAGCGAGCGAGGAGGGAGTGGGAGGCGCGCAGGTAAAGTGGTTTCTAATCTAAGAAGGCCGACACACACTGGGTGCTCTCCTGGAGCCACTGCTGAACTCTAAAACTTCTCTCCCACAGACGCGAGATTCTGTTCGACTACGAGCAGTATGAATACCACGGCACTTCTGTGAGTCACTTTTTGAAAGGCCATCCAAACTGAGTGGCAGCCTGCATATTGGTGAATTGTGTATTGTACATGTGTAAAGAACATTGGGTTGTTGTTGTTGTTTTGTTGTCAGGCTTCCCTGGTAATATTTGAGCTGGCGTGGGTCCTGACGAAAGATACTAAAGATATGCTGTGGTAAGGCGCTGGTTTGGCTTCCAAACAAGGGGAACCAGTGTGGAAACAATTGAGAATTTTAATTGAGAACATGTTCTTTTCTTGTCCTCCTACAGGTGGGCTGTCATCGGACTGACAGACCAGTGGGTCCATGACAAAATCACACAGTAGGAACATATTTTCTCATATTCACTTTTTAAATCTCTATATAAAAGCACTGTGTTCCGTGTGAGATGATGCTATGTACTGTATGTACCTCAGCCAATGTCCCGTACCGTCTGCTTTTAGCATGAAGTACGTGACGGACATGGCGACCATGCAGCGACACGTCTCCCGCCACAACCACAGGAACGAGGACGAGGACAACGCCCTCTCCATTGACTGCATGAGGATCTCCTTCGAATACGAGTATCCTCTTTAGACCCTCGAGTCGATGCAACCATACCCATACTACACAAATGTGTCTGTCTCTCTCACGTTCTGTCTCTCGTGCGCTCTCGCTCTCAAAAAGTATTCACTCCCTAACCCTCCCCCCCCCCCCCCCCCCAGCCTGCGTCTCACCCTCTACCAGCACTGGTCCTTGTTTGAAAGCATCTGCAACTCCACGTACACCTCCTGCAACTTCAAGCTGTGGTCTCTGAATGGCCAGAAGAAGCTGCAGGAGTTTCTGGCCGACATGGGGTGAGTCTTACTAGGAGGCGGCAGCAGCAGCTCTTTGTGGACAATGGGTAACGAGTTGATCATGCAACAGTACTCACTTTAGTGATGATTTGATGTATGTTTTGTTTGTTTGATTCATTCATCGATGATGTATTTGAACCAGGTGAGAGTCATGCGCTGTGTTCCATGCAGGCTACCCCTGAAGCAGGTGCGACAGAAGTTCCACTCCATGGACATGACCATCAAAGAGAACCTCAGGGAGGTCATCGAGGAGTCGTCCAACAAATACGGGTAAGGGGGAAGGCTCGGACCAAACAGAACTGATCAAGGATTTCTTACTTTTTGTTCACATGGCTGCTTGCCTGCTTCTTAACGCTCCTTTCTCCCGCCACCGGCAGCATGAAGGACATCCGTATCCAGACGTTTGGGGTCCACTTTGGGTTTAAGAATCGCTTCCTGGCCAGCGACGTGGTGCACGCTGCTGCTGCCTTGCTCGAGAGCACAGAGAAGGACGAGAGCGCCAGTGACAACTTCATCAAGGCCCTTGACTGCCTTTCTAGGTGTGTTCCATTTTTTTTTGCTACCAAAATGTTCAAAAGTGCCTTTTTACTGATGTATTGATCAGTTTAGAAAAGGATCCATAGATAATCCTGATAATCTGTAATCCATTTGGACCATTGACATAACAATGCAGTAAAACAATGCAAGAAAGCTCTTAATTTCGAAGAATTAAGAATATAACTGACGTCACATGACGACAGAACATTCTATATATACTTTTAATTGCTCTTTTGAAGGAGTAACCTGGAGCGTCTCCACCTGGGCATTGACCTGGCCAAGAAGAAGCTGATCGCCATCCAGCAGATGGTGGCCAGCTGCATCTGCACCAACCTCATTCTGTCCCAGGGCCCCTTCCTCTACTGCTACCTCATGGAGGTACCCCACCTCACTAACCCTACCCCCCCACCACCACCACCGTGTGTTCCTGCACGCCCTCCACTCTGGTTGTGTTTACGGCTTTAGCCTCCAGATGTAAAATGTAACCTTGTTCATCATACAGGGAACTCCAGACGTGAAGCTCTTCTCCAAACCCATGGCCCTGACGCTGCTGTGCAAGTATCTCCTGAAAGCTTTTGTGTGTTCTGTAAGTACAACTAGGAACTACATTTGGACCACCCATCAGCTACGGCCCGTTCATATGGGCAGAAATCGTCCACCCAAAAACATGGTTCCTCCTCATAAACAATTTTTCCACATTAATGCATCATAAATCACATTGCAATAAATTTCACCTAGTTTCTGTAAGTTAGTCAGCAATTTATGTGTAGAGTTTCTTGTCTTTACCCAATTTAAACGACTAAAATTAGATAAAGTCGGTTATTAAGCAGCCTGGTCCTGACACACCAGATATTAATATTATTCAACAAACAGAACTTGACTGAAGCTGTCATGTCCTCATAATTATGAAAAATTGGAGTAAGCTATTTTTGGACGTTGCTTTAGTTTATCTTGGGTAGTTCTTGTCGGCATTATGTTGGCTGCTGGCTGGTATATTTACAGGTACGTACGGTCTTCTATAAAATAGTAATTATTATACTAATTACTGTAATGATTATTTAATATAATTCATTATTAAAATGAACAATATCAAAGTGGGCATGGCCAGCAATTCAGGAGCTGAAGACCAAGTCCGCCCCACTTATGGCCATGAGCCTCTACTGCCACCCATGTTAAGCACTGTTCCAGTTCTCCCACACAGTAGATCTCTGAGCAGGAGACCAGGGGCCTCTCTGACTCTGACTCTCTGACCGGTGTTGCCAGACGAGGAACAAGCGGTGCAAGCTGCTGCCGCTGGTCATGGCCGTTCCCATGGACGTGGAGAAGGGCACCGTCATCGCCCTGGGGATCCCGCCAGAGTCAGACACCTCGGACAAGAAGAAGTAAGACCGGGATGGTGTGGCTGCTGTCGTACAACAGGGGAGGCTTTTCCCAATTCAGAATGCTCCTGTTCCTGTTTACCTTTTACAGTAACGCAAAGGTTCAGAATGTGTTTTTAAATTGAATGTATTTGCATGTTTCGTCAGTTGTTTTGGGGTAGCGACCGTTTTGAGAATCGATGCATTTTTGAGTCTACATTTATATTGTGGTAACCAATATTGGTGTTTTTTTGCTGTCTGTAGTTTCTTCGGCCGGGCTTTTGAGAAGGCTGCGGAGAGCACCAGCTCCAGAACCCTCCACGACCACTTTGATACTTCAAGTCAGTGATGCCCTTGTCTGCCAGTATTATCAAGATGTCACACTGACATGTCATATGCACATGACATGCATTTGAGTGAAGAGATGACAAAGATAAATATTGTTATGCACATATAATCATATCTTGGAATAATATCATTGTTTTTAAGTCTTTTTAATATTCTAATGTATATGCTTTATTTTGGGATTGGGTAATATTGTGGGTAAATGTTTATTGGCTGAGCATTAATCCACCTGCTGCACCAGCCACCATCTTTTAGTGCCTCTCTGTGTTGGCCACCAGGTGGCAGGCAAGCTGTTCCCTTCCTTGTACCGTTTTAGAAACTCAATTGTCAACGTTCACCCACAGTGTTCATCCCAATTATCCCGACTTTTAAAGTATTAAGTATTCTTGCCTGTAGACTCTTACTTCTGGTGATAATATATAATATTCTTCAAAAGCACAAATCACTCAAACATCCTTTTGCTTAGTTCAGGGAATACATCCTTACATACTTCCACTACGACTAGCAATTATGGTCACAATTGTTCACGTATGCACAGAAAACTGCTCTCCTACAACTGAATTCAAGCATGCATTTAACAATATATCTGAGCTGACTGCTTCAAGCCTTAATCATGCTTTTCACATGTATGATTTATGATGTCTTCTCTTCTGCTTTTCAGTCATTGAACTGAAGATGGAGGACAGGACCAAGTTTCTGGACGCACTTATCACCCTCTTGTCATGAGCCCTTGAGACAAGGCATTAAGGATATTCTTTTGAGTACACTGAGGGGTACTTGTAGCTAGGGACCAGACGATGGTAGTTTTTTTTTTTCCGTAGTGTCGGTGGTTATGTCACTGTTAACCTACCCAAGCTAAACCTGGAGCTATATCAGTTCTATGGGTTTTGTGTGTGTGTATATTGTACAGTTGGTTTTTTATACATGTTTTTAAATTCTGCCCATTTTAAGTTTTAATCAAGCTTTTAAATCATTTGTATATAAGGTGCTAAATGGAATGATTGTCTCTGTGAATATTAATGTCCTTAATGTCATGATTGTTTGCTGTTTAATAAATTACATTTAAATAAGACTCTTTGTATTCAACAGTGATTTTATTTGTATGACCTGGTATCTCAAGCTTTCTGTGGATCTGTCAGGAATGACAGAACTCTATGCAGTCACATTGTTTTACTGCTCACTTGAAACTCGTCCAGTTTCACGGCACAGCCCCATTTCTATTTCCAATAAACATTTTTGCTTCCATATTCAACAAATGGTGCATCCAACATCCACTAATGGACTCTCAGAATTGAAATCTATTGTCATGAATAGAAATTGTACATGTGCTGTTTCTTATGTTATTGTGTGATGAATGTTAGACAGGAAATTGCCACAACCAAAACAATTATAGTGACCTGGCCAGTGACGTTATGTCTGTTTTAACTAGCTTACAGCAGTAATCTACCCTCCATGCGCGTTATTAGCTATTGCTGTGCTGTCTACCTATTGAACCCACGGCCAGTGCCTGCATGTTTTTTCAACATGTGGACACACTTGCAACAGAACCACTTTGCATCCCCCAACGCGTTCACAAATCCTACATTATTGAGAAACTCCTCACTTGTTTAAATGTTGTGATCTGTGAACCATTTTCCCATTTGTATTGTTTTTCCCGAGTAAGCAAACATCGTCAACAAAACAATCCTATCCAGTAATACGTGGCTTGAAATGTTTCCCTTGAGGCCAACCTTTTGGGTCAAAGGTGAATCCGTGTCCTTGGCCCACATTAGGAGGAGAATGTAGGCCAGGTTTCCTGGTGCTGATGTGAGCCTGGTCCGCAGCAGAGCTGGAACTGGAAGGGTGGGATCTGGACTAATTAATGCCCTTATCGCCCCTGGATCAGGGATTTGGTCACAACCCTCTGTACGCTGGTGGAGTCGTTGCACAGGAAAGGCTGGCGGTTCTGTTCACCACAGTGGAGCGGGAACATGCTGATAGCGTCATTGTGTTGAAGCGAGGGAAGCTCTGTTACCATCAGCATTTTGTTTTTTTGTGTGTGTAAGTGTGTGTGTGTGTGTGTCATATGTTGAATGCCTTATCTCAATTCGGGAGAATGATATTCTGTGCGGACAATTGACTGTATAATTACATTTTATACAGTTTATGGCCGCTATCAACTGTAAAAGAATGACTTTAAGCAGTATATAGTCACTGTAAGCCACTGTAAAAGTAAATGTTTACAGTCCTTATGGACCAGACTGTATCAGATGTTATGATGAGAACGTTCTCATGATGCAGCCATGTATAAAATAGAGGCGTACTGCATATATCATATTTGTAATCATGGACTCCCTGCATTCCAGAGTGAAGAATTTACGTTTCTCCATATGTTGGACTCTATAGGGAGGATTATAGTGCTTAAAGCAGCACTGTTTTCAAATTACCAGAACAGACAGAGACAGTACGAATATATGTTCCTTGTATCATCCATGAACTGTAAGAATTTTATTTGGGGAGGTGAAATGAAAAATAAATGTGTTTAAATAACAATAAATAAAAGCATAGCCCCAAGATTACCACTCTTTATCCTGAGCCAGAAAATGTAGCTTACAAAATATGTTCTGTTTTGACTCAGCCCTTAACCTACAGTCCTAAATGAGGTAATTGTATATACACATACAAAGTAGTATCTTCATTTGTATCTATATTGCAGTATTTTGACTTAAATCAACTCAAAATTGAGTGTTGCTCAATTGATATTATCAAATACTATCAAACTGCAGTTTAACTGCAAATGTTTTTGCGTAGACAATCCATTCATTTGAGGGGGTCTGCTTAGTTTTTTGCTCTGCGCTTTAAATCATCTGTAACCATGTTTCTAACCTCTTGCATACCTAAATGATCATTCTGAGGACGAGAGTAATGTGGGAGTACAGGTACAGTGTAAGCTCTAAACTGGGCCTGCAGAGCGATTTGGGGATTTAGCATGTTGCAACCACCCCATGTCTTATCATTCACCACCACCACCACCACTGTCCTGTGCCTGTGTGAGGGGGTCTTGTCGGTCCTGAGGTAAAGCAGGGAGCTCATTCAATTCCACTCTTCTCTATGGCTAACACGTTCCAGGTGTGCATGGTTGAGCAACAAGACGCCGTCCTTCTATAACTGAGGCCGGTCAACGTGCACAGTTGACAAGCGACAATGACGACGATGCCGCCGGCGCATACGTACCTGCGTTGGTTCACCTGTGCAGGCTCAACCTCCCTTGCGTCCCGCAATGCATCGGCGGTCCTCTCCTCCACCTGCTCTGCCTCTCCCAGCCCCGGCTCCACTACACCCCCACTCTTGTGTAATGGGGGGGCCACACTGCCCCGTTCCGCTGCTCTGAATCTCAGGAATGCAGCCCGCAACGGGGCCCTGAACGCGCACATGCGTACGCCGGCTCCGCACAGAGGGCCCGTAGCGTGGCGGTGCGTAGGAGCTATTGTACATTCAGAAGGTCTTGTGCTAACCTGCTTGTGTTGCCTTTTCCCCCCTCTGAGGGATTAGCTGGCGTGTAATGCCTGGCTGGGAGAACGGTGTGATGCATGCGGTGGTGTTGTGGAGGGCGGCCATTGTTGAGGAGCATATATCAGAGATAGTGTACCGTTATGACATGAGTGGTCACAATTTATGCCCTGTAAAGAGTTTTTAATCAATGTAAAAAGGCTTTGTTCTTCATCCAATGAGCCACTTTCACCGTTTAAATTATATGCTCTCATCCCTATTTAGTCTGGGCAATATATTTCAGGCCTGCCTGAGAAAAGCTTTAAATCTTTTACTGGGAAAAGCTCTTTTATTGTGATAGTGTACAATCTTTTTGGAATTTTACTGCAGTAGATGTTTTTGATTGGTTGTAGTGGATCCCTGCAAATAATCATGTGATGGTTGAATAAAATCCAGCCCCTATCCTTTTTATTTTGCCGGTGATGGAACTCTGAAATGTCTGTATAAGGTTGATCTACAGTAAAACGTTTGATGCAACTCGCATGTGCAAAGTTGAACGTTGAGATTTGATTGCACACAGTTGCACAAATAATCAGTGTAATCAGCAGTTGCATGCGGCGCAGATATTTCCCCGGTGTTATTTACGATGTATATATCAATTTCGCAGAAGATGTTTGTTTTTCGGTGTCGGCTTACCGGGGTTTCATTAATGTTGGAGGAGAGCAGGAGGCCTAATGAGCGATGATGGAAGCACATCTGCCAAATGAGTGTGGCACACGCATGTCACTCTTGATTCTGGCTTTTTTATGATGTCCATTTTGTCATGTTATGCTTTTGCAATCTTAATTAAAAAGAATCGTGGAGATTCTTGAAACCTAATGGCCTTTTGAGTTAGAGTGGCTGTTACACTGTGAAAAACTATTAGCCTACACTTTCGAAAACAAAAGTAGTGACCTTCTACACCAGGAACATTCACGGGTCATTTGAATGACCCCACATTTGAGATGAAGATAGAATCTCAATTTGGTCATCATTTGTATTTTTATCAGTATGCAAACACCTATACAGATTTCCCAGCCCTCATATGAGAACGTACACTTGAATTCTTTTTAAGATTTGTAATTTGCAGAGCTATTTCAGTGGTTTGGCACCTCTGTCTTCAACAATAACAAATTCCAACTGGGATTAGCAACAGAGAACCGCCAAAGAACAACAGCTGACTCCTGCTTGCTGCCCCTTCCACCAGTCATGCTGTGAGACACACACACATGCACACGTGCATGTGCGCATGCACACACACACACACGCACACACACACACACACACACACACACATACACACACATACACACACACACATACACACATCTACCCCAGTTTAGATTTCAGATACCACCACCGATAACAACAACAATAACAGTTGTGCGAAGTCCCTCGTTGCAGGTTTTCTGCATCACTTCCCTTGTCGGGTCCAGGAGCCCACAGAGGCTCCTTAATGATCCCCCAACCCTAATGACCCGTGACCTCCGTGACCTCTCACGATTGTGGTGTGATTCTGGGAACCGGACCCCACCGTGCCATTGTCTGGCCGTGCTCTGGTGCAAAGAGAGATTATGAATGCCTGTGATCGTTTGAAATGTGATATCAATTCATGACATCACATTGTCAACACAAGATTTGAGTTAATGTGAATGATACGGAATTGTATCACATACTGTAATGAAACGAACAATCGAATGAAATGTAAAATTATGTTATGTGGGAGGTGACAAGATGGAGGCCGAGGCTGATATTGTTTCCAACTTTACGGCACTACACCACAAAGGATCACACAAAGAACACATAACGCAGTGTTTTTGCATTTCATTTTATCATCTATTTTTTTTTTTTTTAACCTTTTACATGTAATTCTTGTAATTCTTTTGAAGATGACCAGGGTGACCAGTCTCACTCTGTGGCCCCCCCCGGCTTCCGTCTCTGCAGCGCGGCGCCGGGACCAGGGATGAGCTTTTCTTTGCCTGTCAGCGGGAGGCTGCTCGGCCATGCACAGCTCCCCTGCCACGCTGACATGCACCACCACCTTCATTTAGCCACATCCAGACTCACTGGGGTTTTTTTAGGCTTTGAGCCAGAGGCATAGTAGTTAACACGGTGGTGTTGCTGGTTAAAGAGTGCACTCATATTAAACACCCTCTTTATGTTTGCTGCGTGCCTTGCTTCTAGAGTGGCCAAATATTGTTCCAGTGGATTCCGTGTGGAGAGTGTTTTCGCTTGTGTTTTCCTCTCTTCGTCCTCCCTGTCACTCGAATTTTTGCTCATCAAAGCACATGTGCACAATAGTCCTGAGAATAGCATGCATAACGTTTCCCGTCCGATGCAATTAGTGGCAAAACAATGCACTTATTTACAAGTCCAGATCCTGAGTGTGTGCTCCTTTACCCAGCGTTTATTTACTCAAACGCTGATTGCCACATCCTACATAAACGCTTGGCTCTGGGAGAGAACGCTGCAAACACAACCACCTGTTCCTGGACAGAAAGTTGGTTAGCTATGGAGATGTTTCGGCCTAGAATAAACAATACATGTACAACCGTATATATTTTGTGTATATGAATTTACTTAATGATGATCTCAGTGGGAGAACAAGAGAGCCAGAGTAGAGCAAGCTTTCTTCTAAACATAGTGAATCAGAATGTATGTGTGCATGTGTTTGCAGGAATTTTTGTGTTTGGATTTGAATCCAGCCCCCATCAATGTAGATGAATGGTAGAGGTTTATGGTGATCTCAGGGATAGTCACTGACTGTATGTATGTATGTATGTATGTATGTATGTATGTAGTAAGTAAGATGTATTCCCCATCGCCCCATCGCTAAAATATTCCCCATCGCTGCTCTCATATGTTTCAAAAAAAAATCTCCAAACATTGCATCAATCATTTTCTGGGGTTCAGACAATATCCCACCTAATACCTTCGAGATGTTGGAGCAGGATCAGATTGGTAAGAACTTAAAGAAACAGAAATAGTTGGGTGTATACTGGTAAAGTGGGACAATTAAGCTTAACCCTTTGTATGTTTACATGTATTTATTTCCATCTGTGTGTGTGTCTGTGTGTGTGTGTGTGTGTGTGTGTGTGTGTGTGTGTGTGTGTGTGTGTGTGTGTGTGTGTGTGTGTGTGAGTGTGTGTGTGCACTTTGAATTGGAAAACCCCATACAGTTTGATAAAACTGTTAAAGCACCCTCTCAGCCTGACTCCATCCCCAAAACAAACACTTTATGTTTCCTGTTCTGGAAGCTGACAGGAAGGCTAGCTCATGCTACTGCTCTGTGACAACCGGGCTTTGACTCACACCACTTGTGTGCTCTCCGAGTGTAAGAGAAAGTGAAATGGGTACGATTTTTGATCACCGTCTGATCAAACTTGCTAGCAGGCCCATTGTTCGTCGCACAAGTGATGAATGGAGTCATTAGACATAAACAAAGCCCCTGTTATGCAGTCTCCTTGGTAATCTTCTCTCACTTGGCCTTAGCACCTATGAGTCATTCCTTTTCTGGTATTGTGATGCACCTGCTCATGTCTCGGACACAACATTGTGATTCTCTCTAGGCTACAGGCTCTGGGACCGGACGGGGTTTTCAACCGTGGGATCGTGTGCGGTCAGTGGACGGAAAGTGACTTTCGACATCACTGACCTGAATCACAGTTGAAAGTTCGGTCCGTGAGGGAAAGCGATCCAGCCAGCCGAGCCCCCGGCAGCCCCCACAGGGTCTCCATGACACCTATGCAAACTGCCCCAACCCTTGGGCAATGCCTGACACACACTTCTCTTCATTCGTTCATTCATTCATTCATTTTATGTTCTAACAGTGTGTTGTATTTGATATTTTGTGAATGTTTTTCGTCCACATTAAAATACAAAAAATGTAATGGAAAGTGAAAGTGGATGAATGGATAAATCCGACTATACAAAGATCTTTTTCGGCATTAATGTGTGTGTGTTAAAGTGTGTGTGTGCTTGTCTGTATGTGTGCGTGTGTGTGTGTGTGTGTGTGTGTGTGTGTGTGTGTGTGCCTGTGTGTGTGCGCATGTGCCTGTGTGTGTGTGCATGTGTGTGTGTGTGTATGTGTGTGTGTGTGTGTGTGTGTGTGTGTGCATCTTGCCGGGAATGTCTGCCGGCTGGCCTTTTTATTAGGCTCATCCATACCGCCACATTATAGAGGCCTGTCGCCAGGCAACTGCAGGTTCTGGCTGGTTACCATGGTGAGGACCCATTGACTGACGTGGCTGGCACTGTTTGCTTATCCACTCTTTGGAATGGGGGTCTTTTTAAAGGTGCACCCCCACTTTCTAACTCTCTCTCTCCCCCTCACTTTCTCTCTCTGTCTCTCTCTCTCAATCCCCCCCCCCCCCCCCCCCCCACACACACACACACACATGCATAACTTGTGTATACTCGTGCAGTCGTGGCCCACACCCGCCACTTTGTCACCCTCTGTGCGGTGACTAGTGGAACGAACAGTCCCACAAAAACAGCCATCTCAGGCCGGCCAGACTTGACTGTCCTCCTCTTTGTCCATCTGCATGCGCACACATGAGTGACCGGGCCGTAACACACTCAGTCACGCCTGCTTTTATTTATATCCGGAATACAGTAAAACATTAATAATGGATGAGCAGGGCGGGAGTACGATACATTTCATTACATAATCAGCCAAAAGTATTTGCAGAATGATACTTTTAGCTGATAATAGGCTAATTTATCTAGAAGATGAAGCTCAATCACTTTGTAACCCTACTCCCCCACTCCCCATTTTTGTACTTTTGTACAAAATGGTTTAACTGGGTTAAGTTTAACTTCTCAAAAGAGCATATGACCCGTTAAGACTCTTAAGCAGTCAGAAAAGTGGAGGGTTTGTAATTCCAACCTCAGCTTTGGGACAAGGCCTATGCTTCATACAAAAATAGAATTTTGTAAGTTGGCCAGAACAGATTTAAATAAATAAATATACAAGTAGACATCAATACATACATTAGAAAAACGCTCATCAAGACGATCCGTGTCAATTAGGCCTAATTGATTACAGAATTGGCTCCCAAGTCATGGCGGGTGACGGGCGTGTGACAGCGAGTGAATGGAGTGACTTGCGGGAAGACGCTTCCAAGCTCCGAGTTCCATGGAACTGAACTAACGCCTTTCAGTGACTGGCAGTGGGGGGATGGGGATGGGGGGGGGGGGGGGGGGGTTCTGGGTGCGATGGCTGGTAGGGGGGCGGCTGGGGCAGGTTGTGAAGTATTGTGAGTGGTGAACAGCGGAGCCCCACTCTGGCTGAATGGGCATTGTCATCTGGATTTCAATGGATCACCAAAATACTTTCTCCCGCCGTGGGGGTTTGCGCTGTGGTGGTGGGAACACCACGATGTATAGGCTGCATATAAATATAACATATAATAACACACTAGTACTATGGGAACTACACATGTATATGCGCTTACTCTACCACAGACAATAGTTTCGGTCTCGGAAGTCTATTATGGGGTAACTAAAATACCCTAAAGGCCCAGTTGAATAATGTAACAATATGCTTATTCGCTTTTAATATCGGAAAGAAGAAATCATTGCATGTTTACACGAATTATTAATCAAACATTCTCAAAACAAAAGTAGAAGTTTATTCAAACAATCCATTCAATAAAGAAATACATCCAACACAGAGAAATTCAAAATTACAGGGGCTCGACTCGGGCCCAAATTTCAAATGTATTTTAAGAAAAATAAGCATATATCCAAGTATGTCCATAAAAAGTATAGGCATAGGCCTATAGTTTGGTCGCAGCCATAACCTATAGGACACTATAGGGCTTCTTATGGGATCCACCATGCATGTTTAGGAGTGCAGTCATTCATGGTTATTATGTACAATGATGTGCTGATATTTCACATGAAGACAAAATATTCGATTGAAATAGCGATACAGTGGATGCAGTCCTGGTAAACCATTTTAAAACACTATATAGGAGTTTGGAGCAAAAAAAATAACGGGTTTAAAAAAAAAATCAGGTACCTAAACAAAGACTGTAGGCCGACTCATATTATCATGAGCGAGTCCCCCTGGGAGTTGGTGGTCTTGAAGATATCAGCTGTTGTTTTTTTTTGGATATTTGGAGAGTAATCTAACAAAAATATGCACGACATTGAGGTCCAAACGTCTGTCCAAACCCGGGTCCGAGGCAAGGTCATAGTGCGCGTAAAAAAAAAAGGCAGAGGTGCTTTCATTGAAGTTCAGAACGTTATAAAACAGCGGGTGCAAAAAATACGTTCAAAAAAAGAGACGTTCACCGAATGTGACAGGGCTCTGTATTACGCGGACCCTGCTTGTTCCCGGTGGATAAAGTCAACGTGGGGATGGGGGGTGGAGGGGGTGTGGGGGACACTACACGTAGTTTCTCTTGTCGTAGTCCCCGTTCGGCGTCGTCCTCTTGGTCGGGGAGTACTTCACCGCGTATCCAGAGCTCCCGCCGGAGGGACACGAGCAGCAGAGCAGCGCGCCGCCGATCAGCAGCAGCGCCGTGGCCGCCCAGCCGATGTAGAGCGCGGCCCCGATCTCCCTCTTCTTGGACGGGGCCACCTGCGGGTTGTAGAAGTCCGAGATGATGTTGTTCGCCATCCAGCACAGGGGAACGAGCACGAACAGGCCGCTGACGATGAAGACGACCCCGCCGGCGTTCACCACCCGAGTCTTGACGGACTCGACGCGGATGCAGTTGGTGCACTGCGCGCCCGCGATCACCACCATCAGGCCCAGCACGCCCAGCACCGAGGAGATGATGGTGAGCGACCGCGCCGCTTGCAGGTCGCTGTTGAGCGAGAGCACCGAGTCGTGCAGCTTGCACTGCATCTGCCCCGTGCTCTGCACCACGCACGACATCCACAGGCCGTCCCAGATGGTCTGCGCCACCACGATGTTGGCCTCGATGAACGCCGTCACCTTCCACATGGGCAGCCCGCACGCCACCATCACCAGGAGCGAACCGATTACGCACATCGCCAGCCCCATAATCTCCAGCCCGGCAGAAACCATTTTTCCTTGTATTTTTCTTTTCTCTTCTCGGTATGGCGAAGGTCTCGGCTCTTCAAATTGTCCCGATGTCTTTGTTGCTGAGCGCAAGGTGCGGGTTATTCTCCTCCGCGTAAACGATGCGCTTCTTAATCGCCGCGACGTGAATAATGGGACTCAAAACGTAACCAGCTACATCAAGCGAAATATCAAGAGAGAGAGAGAGAGAAAAAAAATCAGCTTGGGCTCTCTTTGTTGCAGACGGGACTGTAAAAACAACTGGAATCACAGTACAACTGGACCATGATTATGTGTAGCGCGGGGGGTGAGAAGCTGAAAACTTTCCTCCAATCAGAGGTGACCTCATCCCACGGGAACCAATCAAATGGCGAGGACGCCGGATGAATATAACGGTCCCCACGCAGCGCTTTGTGCGTCTCAACAGTTACTATAAAGCACGGAGCCGGGATGAGGAGCCGGCCACCGGCCACCGGCTCGGCAAAAAGGCTTTTGGTGAGACCACAATAACCACCCGGCAACCTGTTTCTTTATTTTTTGAATACATTAATTAAGCAGTTACTGTCCATGGTGATGAACAGTAGGCTTATGGCATAAAATAAAATATTCTACAATATATATAGGCCTGATTTTACACATTGACTCCACGTCTTTGTAATTACACATCTCATTAACACTAACTAACTTAATGACAGTATTGAACAATTAAATGTCCCATATAGCATTGCCAAATTAGGCATATGGTGGTGTTCATTTGAACAATAAAACAAGCGTTGGAGAGACGTCTGTCATGAACAGCGTACGTCCATCCTGAATAATCAACAGGTTGTACGGAGTAACGGCTCGGCGGTGCTAAGAAACTGCAGCGCTTGTGCGGCCATGTTGGATCAGAGGATCCGCGGTCCCGTGCGGGCGCCAACATGGCGTCGGTGGTGCCGCCGCCTGTTCCCTCCCAGACCACTCGGGGCGGAATAGGGACAACGGGAGCGGTTTCCGGGTATCCCTTCCTGGGCTCTGGCGGAATCGACAGACAAAAAAACTTCAGTATTAATATTTTTTTAAAAAAGTTACGCACAGGTAAGACCAAGAGACGTCACTTATGTTTTATTGAACGTGTTTTCAGCGCGAAGCTAAAGAGTTTGATTGATTGTTGTCGGGAGACTTGACGTGTAGATGTCAGGAGTGTGACAGCACAACAACTGTGGAAGCCACAAAGTTTGACATGTAACAAAGTTTTATGTGAATGTAAATGTATTTAACTAACATCGTGACAAGGGATATTGACGGGCCGTATTCGATCGTTGTGTTAAGCTGATCAATTCGCATCAGTGTAAGGTTTTAAGCATTTTTATCGTTGATGATTAATAGAAATCCGTCAGCGTCTGGTAAACTGGGTGTGGTACCGTCCAGAGGGGGCCTCTGTCTCATGTTCACATTTCAGAGTCCGCAGATTTGCGCCATAATCGCAGCAATGCCTTGTTACCGACTGTTACTATACAAACTGTTACATTCCGAGTGAAACGTTTCAGCAATCGATTAATTCACGACCTTTGACCCTATCGCACGTCCGTACACAATACATTTCATGTTTAGACAACTTCACAATAACACAGGAAAACAATAATGCACTTTCATTGTGTGTGTGTGCCTTAGTTGGGACATGGCGGAGGGCCAGGACTGAAGAATGATCATCCAGTTTGACTTGTGGTTCTTTCTTCTGGCTCAGAGTCGAGCTCATTTAACCTCCTTGGAAGTGCTTGTTCAGATCGCAATGACAAATAGTAATTGTGATCATTTTGGCAGGAGATGCTAAGACCCGAATCCCTGGTCCTCCCATAACCCAGTGTTCCTAACCCTTGTCTGACCCCTGCACTTTAACACCATCTCACCCACGGACCAGCGCAGTAGAGAGGGAGGGAAGACATTTGTATGACACCAGTAAAATGTTCAGTGAATTTCCTCTTCATTTAAGTAATGCAGGAGAAAAGACCACATGCTTTATAGTTTCAGAGTCCACAGACACATCCAAGACTTACTCTGTACGTTTATAGTTCATCACGCCTACACTACTAGGCATGTAATGGACAATGGTCGGTTTACTTAATAGACTAATCCTACATCACAGTCCATTTATAACACTTTAATTGCATAACAACACTGGCTATATCTCAATATATGTTCAGTTGGACAATGTTCAGTTGCTTGGAAAAGCAATGATCAACATAACAATGATCACGTCCGATCATTGAGTATTTTACATAATGTCAACATCTTCTGAATGGTTTTTACAAAGGGCTGCTTGGACCCAGTGGTTGGGCTCTTAACTTTTCACATTTTCACTTGAGAGAGTCCAGAAGACGGAAGACTTCCTCCCCTCAAAGTCCAGTCTCTGTGTCCGTTTGTTTCTTCCTCTTATTCTACTCTGAACAATGGCTTCCTTGCCAGAATGCATCCAGTCGAGGCCAGATTCCCAAAGCCTCAGAAAAGTTGATGTTGAAATATCACAACATGTGGTCGGAGCATCCAGCTAAGGTTCTATTACAGGGGCAGCTAATTGCAACCTTCTCCGAAACTGTGTGTGTCTGTGTGTGTCTCAACGTAACTTCGCTATGCAGTCACCTTTTTGTGCGTGTCTACTCTTGTTCAGCTAGATTCTCCAAATGTGCCACGTTCTTCATTAATTTCACAGTATTTTTCTTACCTGGGCATGTTTTTATCTGCAGCTGTTGACAATCAACAGGTGCAAAACAATGTTTAAATTGTTAAAAACCTGCCTTGGTGTACCGAGGTTAATGTATATTCATGTTATGTAATATAGTTATATAGGCTACACTGAAATATTGTATTCATGAATCCACCCTCAACATACCCTCACCCTCTGGCAAGAAAACCAGTTGCATTTCCTTTCATCCAAGTATAAGTGAAACAATCCACTGGATGTGCGTGTAGTAAAGTATGAGAGTGGTGCTTGGACAAACAACTGAAAATCTCTAGCAATTTCCCCAATGTGTTGGTTATCGGTCCCAGGCGGTGAATCATCCCGTTGTGCTTCTGAGAAGTCCATCCAGGAGTATTGTGCATCAAATTGTCTATTGGGCTTGCTTGACATCAAATAAGCGTCAAAATGATTTGTTATGAAGACTCATACATGACAACAGCGTCGGCTATAGGTTGTAGTTGTGGAGAGTGAAAAGCAGGTTCTCTATGGGTTTTTCGACACTCATGCCTTGTTGTTGGTGACTTCCCCTCCCGTCCCCATCATCATAAAAGCCTCATCCTGTGCTTTAAACCCTGTGTGTGTTATTAACGGGCCCGCTGGTTTCCTTGTGGCTTGAAAGGCCCACTCATTCCGCCTATTGTGACATTTGTTTTCTCTCTGTTACAGGGCATCGCATTATGAGGTAGCTAGAAACCCCAGGCTTTCCCACCGCTGCGGTGCCATTGCTATGCGTGCCTCCATAATCTGACCTCTGACCTGAACAGTACTGTTATTGTATTACAGTCAAGACTCCTGTCTTGACTCCTCCTGTTTATGCACACATGATGGAGGCCTTTTGCCCCAGTCCATTATATCCAAATGCAATGTGTGCGCGTGTGTGCGTGTGTGCGTGCGTGCCTGCGTGCGTGTGTGTGTGAGAGAGAGAGAGAGAGAGAGAGAGAGTTTTGTTGTGCTTGGATATTTATTTTGCCTGCCGGGAATGTTCAAGTTTATCTTGGACAAATGTAACTGGAAAAAACCATGACAGTAATTTCATAGCATAGAGTCTGAGAGGGAGCTAAACTTCTCTTTGTTTCTGTGTAGGCTAACAGGAATGTGGCCATGGAATTAATTTAAGAATTTGTTTGAGACTGAATTGAACAATTCATTTAAGAATGCATTGAACAATTCATTTAAGTATGTATCGAAGAAATTAATTTATGAATGTATTGAACAATTAATTTAAGAATGTATTGAACAATTAATTTAAGAATGTATTGAACAATGTATTAACAATTAATCAAAGAATACATTTTATTTAACATTGGCATCTAACTCATTAGGTAAGTGAGGTTTCTGTATATGTATTCAATACAGCCCTATGGCTTTCCAGTCCAAATGCCACATCATTTGGCCTTCCTTCATTTCTACTGTCCAAAAGCCGACTGGTAATAATTACCGGCTAGCGTAACCTCCAGTCTGCCTGTGTCCTGGCACTGCGGTGTACCGCCAGGCGCCCCTTTGTAGGCCCTCTCCAGGTATCTGACCAGCAGGTCCCTGTTGCTCAGATTTGCTGCCAGTAAATCCGCCATGACACCGGTCGGTCTGTGTGCTTCACTGTATCACTGTGGCGATGTGATAAATCACTTTTTCACTCTCTCTCTCTCGCTCTCTCTAGACGAGCGAGGGCTCCTTGGCATACACAGACTGTGTGTGTGTGTGTGTGTGTGTGTGTGTGTGTGTGTGTGTGTGTGTGTGTGTGTGTGTGTGTGTGTGTGTGTGTGTGTGTGTGTGTGTGTGTGTGTGTGTGTGTGTGTGTGTGTGTGTGTGTGTGTGTGTGTGTGTGTGTCGACCCTTGACACGGCCCGCTAGGAGGCTGTATAGTAGCACCAGTCCTGCTGTGCCTACAGGGCTCCAGTCCAGCTCATAAATCACTGAGCAAGCCAAGACCATGGCTTTAGACGGTGGCATTTTCCCCCTTTTCAACCCAAATATTTAATCTCTCCCAGGTCTGGCTCGTATCGTTGTGTGTGAGTGTGTTTGTATGTAACCAGTGTTTGTAAGGTGCTTTTTTACCCATGTGTCGGTGTGTGCTTTTATGCACGTAATTTAGAAACTAGGCCGATTAAGTGGTCATTGTTATTCGGGTATTATGGAGTTATGCCTCCTGCTTGCCTGTCCTGTAGTGTTGTCTTTGTGTTATTAGCACAACGATAATGGAACAGTTTCATTAATCTGCTTTCGGATTTAATGCCACGTTCCCACAGGGCCAGTCCAAAAAAAACATGTGTGTGTTTATGTACATATATAGATGTTGGTTTTTTTTGTTGTTTAATTTAACCTGGAATCTCTCTCTCTTTATCGCTGTCCAACACCCTATAAACCATAACACAGTGAGATCATATTAACATGTAGGTCTAACTGCCAAGTTATTGTTGCTGAAATCACAATTGATGGCAACTTTAAACGAGTCAGGTTTTTGTTTTTTTGCCACATTCAATGACTTGTTGACAAGGCGGGAGGATTGAGTGCTTTTCCCTGAGTCCCCTGAGATAACCTTTTCACTGTGACAGCCTCCACACTAATGCACCTCCGTCTACCCAGACGCTTGCTTTTGCTTTTTTTTTTTCCCTCTTTCTTTATTTCTAACGGTCGCTGGCGTGACACGCGCGCACCCTCCTTGATTTGGCCGAGCCGCCGTGCTTATAGGAAAGTCTTCAGGAACCGGTCGGGTAAATATCATTGTTCCTCCGCTGGCTGCCCGGCACAGCCCACCCCGACCCCGACCCCGCAGTCACAACCCCCCCCCCGTGCCAGCTCCCTGTGTCCGTGTGATGTTATGGAGGTCTTGGCCACTGCCCTGGGAGGGGGGGGATTTTTTTTAATGCGTCATGACAAAAGCGGCAGGCTGTTGCTGGACATCCGCACCTGCGCCAAAGCGGTAAAAGGGTCACGCAGGATCACACCATAGTCGTTGTTTTTTTCCCGACGTGAAGCATTCCACAAACGCGAGTACATCTCCCATTGGTGATGTGAATCCTGCTCCGTCCTGTTCCTCCTTCACACCTCCCAACTGGAGCCGGAGCAGGTGTATCCGCTACGAAACGCAGAGGGCCATTTTGACAGCTTCATAGCCTGTTAAGCCTCCACACACCGCTGGGTCCACATGTATGATAAATAACTGTTATTTACAGCACACAGAGTTTAGGGTCCTGTTGGCTACGTCATATCTGTTGGTATCTAACGTTTAGGGTTTTGGCATTGGCAAAATGAAGGTGAACGCTGGTGTAAAAAACACCCATTGATGTACAGATATGTTTGACATGCAGGACCTATTAATGACACCGTTCACGTCATGGTTAAATAAATGATGATGAAGAGAATGGAGAGATAAATGTATTATGTGGTTGTGTTGGCAGATTTGTCCAAGGAACAGAAACAGCAGCCATGTCTCAGTCTGGAGAGAAAGGGAAGGTAAGCAACCCCATTCATTGTGATTAGAGAAATATTGCGGAAAAATACTGACAAACCAAATTGTGTTTTGCTATAGAAGAATTTTAAAAATGCACGATGAGGCTTTAGATTAAATGCAGGAAGCATGAAGAGGAAACGGAACACAAAAAGTGACGTGATAGACGTGAGAGAGTAGTCTCCATATTTGATTGTGTGTGTGAGAAGCAACATTATTACGGAACCCAGGGAATGGGATGGCTTCTGAAAAATGTTGCACTAACTTCAACGCTAACAAAATTATTGTTTTTGCTCGCATGCTATTTCTTCTCATGTCATATTGTATGAGCCCATTTCTGTTGGAATCCCCCTGTCTGCTCAGTGCCAGCATTAGTGTGTGCACACACACACACACACATCTGCACCATGCACACACACACACACACACACCAGCACTGTGCACATCAACATGGTACGCCTCACACACCTCAGCACCGCTGCTGGAAGAAAACATGAGAGAAACACTGAATCCTATCTACATTTTGGTGGGTTATTTACATCAGGTGATTGAATATACAGTATATATATACATGATTGGGAGTTCATTGCATCATTTCATTTCCGGTTTCAAAGCTCAAACTGCAGCCCAGAAGAGCAATAAGACCGAGACATTCAGTTCCTTCTTAAAATGTTATGAACTTTCTCTGCAACTTTGACATGGTTTGTTTATTTTAGTTTTATTCTACATTATTTATCAAATGTAGAATATAATATAACAGGGCCAATTATGTAACACTATCTTTTTAAAAGATAGTCAAATTAACGTTGAATAATGGAAATATATAATCTAAAATAAACTTAAGATGTAAAAAGTGATCGCGTGAATTGTCGACATAAAATATAGAATATAAGCAATGAGACTTAAGCAATGAGGCTTATGACAATGAGGCTGAGTAGGACACGGTCAGTCTGACACGTACCGCTGGCTCCACGACACGCCCTCCTACCCACACAGGAAATCCTGTATGAAGGTCAGCGTTGGGGTTTTATATTGGGCACTGGAACATTCATAATCATGTAGGCTACATGGCTATCATTCAGTTTTTTGTTTTGTTTTGCACTCTCTCTCCCTGTCTCTCTCTGTCTCTCTCTGTCTCTCTCTTGCCCTGTCCACATTAACCTAAAGGTAAATCTACAAACGCATAAATATTTATAACTTTAGCCCTTCCGTCCACATTAGAACGGCGAATTCCGACACTGAAAACGATGCTTTTCAAAAACGATCGCTGAGGTGGATAAATGTGAAAACTCTGGGTTCGCGTTGTAGTGTGATCAGGGAAGACGAAGGCTTTCAGAGACGATGACGTTCGGTTGCCATGACACCGCCGCAAGCTTGCGCTCGAGACCGAGACACTCATCTAAACAAACATGGCAGGTGAAATGGAAATGATGATTTCTCTGAGCTATTTACTTGTGTATCTTCAGTTACAACTCGGCATACTGTTGAATACATATTCGTTACTCCAACGCCGACGGCGAGCGCTGTACTTGCTGTGCTTAAGCGATGAGAAAAAAACGCAAAGACGCAACTTTTTACCTCAGTAAGTAACGCTATCAGCTGATCGCGCGCCTGTAATCTAAACAGAGAGGCGTGGCGGGAGTCGCGTAACCATGACAACCACTGTTTATCAAAATCATTTCAGTGTGGAACGTGGATGCAAAACATTCCGTAAACAATATGAAAACAATAATCTGGACGGAGATCGTTTTCATTGCGAATGTGCGTTTTTATATTTACCCGGGTTAATGTAGACAGGGCATCTGTCTCTCCGTCTCTCTGTCCCCCGATCTCATTTATCATACTCACACATATACAAGCAGGAATCTATTTGGGAGCATTTGGTGTAAATAGCCTATTAAAGGTGGAATGGAATGTAACGCTGTGAGCTTCATTTATTGAATTATCTGTGTGGCTTTTAGGATTAGTTTTATTGCTTAACTTGAACATTCTTGTTCTTTTTTGGTCCCTTTTAGATCTTTGCAATATATTGATATAACATGATGGACAATGTAATACAGACTTAATATAATCTGCGATTGGGATTATTATAATGATGATTATAATTATATTATTCTTATTATTATTTGGGTTTTCTTTACCTGCTTGCAGTAAAGTGAAACAGGCGGAGCCATAGTACATTGTTTATTCTCGTGCTTTTCTTTTTCATTTGGTTCAAAGAATATTCTCTGATATTTATTTATGTCATGTATTGATTGCAGTGACAAAGCCCTTAATATTTGTCGGTTCTATTTCCCGTTGAGCCAAGCTAATCTGTGCTCCGAACGCCTTCTCTACATTGTCTTCCAGTTTCCCGAGGCCGCCGGTTACGTGGGCTTCGCCAACCTCCCGAACCAGGTCCACCGCAAGTCTGTGAAGAAAGGCTTCGAGTTCACCCTCATGGTGGTCGGTAGGTAGACCGACGAGGGGCGACCCACTCGCTGTACAAGAGACCCTTACTGAAACTGTGTTCTAGTGGTCTGAGTCCTGTTCTCCGTCCTCCAGGGGAGTCTGGCTTGGGGAAATCCACGCTGATAAACAGCCTGTTCCTCACCGACCTGTACCCCGAGCGCTACATACCTGGGGCTGCAGGTACCTCCTCCCACTCACACACATTCACTGTCAAATCCAATGATCTAGGCTCGAAAATATACTATCCTCCTGTATGCTTATTTAATATATTGATAATGAAATATGCCGTATATGTCACTGTTTTCTGGTAATTCAATACATAAATGGTCTGTATAAAATAACCACATTGTAAAGCGTATTTTTGTATACTCCTTTACACAAAATTAGATTTTTGATAAATAATCATCAGTAACGTCGATATAATGACCAAGTGGGTAAAGGCAAATAGTAGAACCTTTAGAACAGTCTGGTAAGCTCAGGAAATGACATGGATGGGTCCTTTAAAACCAGGAAACGACAACACTAATGCTATATCACGATATCTAGTCTCAAATCGCGATATCAATATAATATTGTTTATAATGCCCAGATATGTCCTTTACTAATCCCAGACAGGGTATTTGGGTGTCACATGAGGTGACAGCATTCATAGTAATAAAGCTTAAAAAGAGTTTTAATTTCATCAATAATATCCACATGATGTATCATGGGTAGTAAAAATGTACATGAAAATATATGTGTCGTAATAGCAGGAATAACATGTTGATATAAAAAATAAATATTGTATATTGGATTGGAAATATTGGACGAATATGAACATTTCTATGTATCCAAGTTCACTTTAAAACGTTTATAATCTTGATTTGGATTCACCAAAAATCACAGAAAACCTTTTCTTTTCTGTATAATTTGACTGCAACTGTTTGGCCCACACTAAAACAAACAACAAAGATACACCCAAAATGAGGCCCTTGTGTTTCTCTTCAAAACAAACGCTCACACCACCAGACAGTCCACATAGCTGTTGGTGACCTGCGGCGGCCAAGTGATGGGAAATGTAGTCTTTATTCATCGGGAAAGTATGATACCTTGTCAAAACTCCCTTTTTATTCTGCCCTTTAACACACACACACACTCACACACATGAGCGTACACACACACACACACACACGCACACGTGCACACTCACGTGCACGTCCACTGTAATAATAGAAAAATGCCTGTTGTTGAGATCCCCTGCAGAGCGGTGCACGGGCCGGAATGCGGGGAATGCGTGTTGTATTAGTTTAAAAGAACAAACGACCCTCCTGTCCTTATGTCACGACTTAACGTCTGGTTTGATCTGGCCCGCCGCTCACACACTCCCACCCTTTGCATTAATGGCTCACAATGACATGCGAAACATGTCTGCTGCGCGTGAGTGCGTGTGTGTGCACGTGTGTGTGTGCGTGCGCGTGTGTGTGTGCGTGTGTGTGCGCGTGTGTGCACGGAGGCTGAGGTTACCGGGTTACATGTGACTTGCAGAGCATATTCATTATCGTCCCCCTTCCACGGGAGGATGATATTGTAGTCGATGATATTGCATTTTGATATTAAAAGTGTCTCTCTCTCTCTCTCTCTCTCTCTCTCTCTCTCTCTCTCTCTCTCTCTCTCTCTCTCTCACCCTCCTACACCCACCTCCACCTCCTCCACCTCCCACCTCCTCCTCCACCTCCCACCTCCTCCTCCTCCGCCTGCAGAGAAGATCGAGCGAACGGTCCAGATCGAGGCGTCGACGGTGGAGATCGAGGAGCGGGGAGTGAAGCTCCGCCTCACCGTGGTCGACACCCCCGGTTACGGGGACGCCATAAACAGCCAGGACTGGTGCGTGCGTGTGCATGTGTGTGCATGTGTGTGCATGTGTGTGCGTGCAACTTTCTGTGGGTGTTGTAGGGTCCACACACACACACGGCTACCTCCACACACACACGGCTTGTGTGTGTGTGGAGGTAGAGGAAGTGAAGTAGTAAAGGCTCATAGGCCACACTCTCTCCCAAAAGTTTTTCTTGGAAAGCTGCCTTTTTCCTCGTTTTCCTCCCACAGATTTGTGCGTTCCCATGCCTGTGCACACTGCTATATCTGTGTGTGTGTGTGTGTTTTGTGTGTGTGTTGATGTTTGTATACGTGGCATCTTCATGCCAGTGGTGCAGCTGGTACCTCCCCCTCCATTCTCAGAGTTTTTTTTTGTCGTGTTCCCGGTTCTATTTCCCGTTGATTGTCCCGACGGCATGGCTGTACTCGTACCTCTGTGCTCCGACACCACAGCCCCTCCGATATCAGGCGATCGGCATGTAAAGAAGCATACATCATCGTTTCCTGCATTCTTTGTCGTGTGTGTGTGTCTGTGTGTGTGTGTGTGTGTGTGTGTGTGTGTGTGTGTGTGTGTGTGTGTGTGTGTGTGTGTGTGTGTGTGTGTGTGTGTGTGTGTGTGTGTGTGTGTGTCTGTGTGTGTGTGTGTGTGTGTGTGACAGACTTGTTGCAGCTTTTAGCCTTGCACACCGTTGAGGCCTTTGGTTTGTCAATAGGGAATGCCAATCGGGCGTTTAATGCTTCGAACAGCAATGCGTTTATTTAGATGTTTTGGCTTCACAGATGAAGTTACGTTGGAGAAATAGTTTACTGTAGTGTGCTACTGCACCGGTGGAAAGGGGCACTGGGCACCAAGCCAGGGACTTTGGCCTTGCTGGGTGGCTCTGAAGGAAGTCATTAATGCACATTGTCCGAAGTCCCGCAGATAAGCCGTATCCCCCCCCCCCCTCATATGGATATCCCATAATATACCTTATCCTCCCTCTGCTGCTGCTGACGACTTTCCTCAAATCACTCACTGTGTCACTTAAGCGGAAACATAAAAATGTTGATGTGATGGCATGTTGGGGCCGCCTTAGCCAGGCTGCATGTCTAGCTCTGTGTCTCATCGCCATGCGCCTTCTGTCTCTGTCTCTGTGTCTGTCTCTCTCTCTCTCTCTCTCTCTCTCCGGGTTGCAGCTTCAAGACCATCATCCAGTACATCGACAACCAGTTTGAGCGCTACCTGCACGACGAGAGTGGGCTGAACCGCAGACACATCGTGGACAACAGGGTTCATTGCTGCTTCTACTTCATATCTCCCTTTGGACACGGGTGAGCTGCGCATGCACACACACACACACACACACACATGCATATACACATAACATGGCAACATGCACATACTGTATACGCACACTTACTGTATATGACACACACACAAAATAACAATAACATTAATTTCACACTAGTCATGACGCAGTTGACTCTCACAGTGCAGTCAATCATCACCTTCCTCAACTTCCCCTGCTGTCCCGCCATAATGACCTCCTTCCCGCCTTTTTTATTACCCAACTGCCCACCGTTCTGGTGTGCCATCACCCCACAGCCTCAAGCCTCTGGACGTGGAGTTCATGAAGGCCATCCACAGCAAGGTGAACATCGTGCCCGTCATCGCCAAGGCCGACACGCTCACGCTGAAGGAGAGAGACCGCCTCAAGAGGAGGGTGAGTGGGACTCACACACACACGCGCAACACAGACGTGCAACACACACATGTGCAACACAGACGTGCACACACACACACACACACACACCCACACACACACACACACACACACACACACACACGTGTGCAACACACACACACGTGCAACACACACACATGCAACACACACACATGCAACACACACACATGCAACACACACACATGCAACACACACATGTGCAACACACACACACATGCAACACATGCACACGTGCAACACACGCACACGTGCAACACACACACACACAATCAACACATGTGCATCTCTCTTTCTTGCGCACACACACACACACACAATCAACACATGTGCATCTCTCTCTCTCTCGCACACACACACACACACACACACACACACACCACACACACACACACACACACACACACACACACACAATCAACACATGTGCATCTCCCTCTCTTGCGTGCACACACACACACACACTAGGGCTTGCACAGAAAAGTCGACTAATTGACGTTACGTCGACTTTATTGATAGAAAAGTCGACTTGAAAAAATCAGAAGTCGTGCAACCCCTAACACACACACACATACCGTACGTGTGTGCAGCAAAGATGAACTAAAGGTGTGTTTCTTATATCACGGTCTCAGTTGTTTGATTTAAGTGGTTGAGGCCGGTCGGGGTCAGAGGTCGCTAATGTGTTTGCTTGTTGCTCCGCTCCGCTCACATGGTTTCACCATCAGCACTCCAACAGGAGAAGAATCAATGGCAACAGGCCCCTGGCAGGCTGCCTCCCAACAACTTGTCTGGATCAGGTGCACATCCGTGTGTTTGTGTTAGAATGGACGCGTGCTCTTCTTGGTGTGTGTGTGTCTGTGTTTGTGTGTCTTTGTGCACACAGACACACGCACACACACACCCCGTGTTTTAATCTTATTGATGATCCGGCCAAATGGGTCAGAGGGTCTGGGGAGCAACATCTGACAGAGGAAGACGTGGGAGGATGAGAGGAGATTTATAATGAAGAGCCACCTCTCCAGGTCACACCGTGTTCCATATACTTCCTGTTGGAAAGCCCCTGCACACACACACACACACACACACACACACACACACACACACACACACACACACACACACTGACGTCTTCCTGCATGCACGCTCCTCAGCTTCCTGCTGTCGCATACATGCATGTAGGTATGCACGTAAACACACCCACACACGCACACCACGCATGTACACAGGCTCACACAGCACAGGAGGGATGTGTATAACTGGCTGATCATCTCTTGATATGTGAGGGAGGGAATTAAGGCGTGGTTGGTTCTGTTGCCACCATCCGTCGTGTTGAACAGTGCTTCCAATGGCATCGGTAGTGTAGTTCCTTCACCTTCGCTGTTTCTATGGCTGCAATCTGGAATGTCTGACTGTTGCGGCCTGACTGGTGCTCGGAACGCCAACACACGGGAATCACACAAAAAGTTATTTGGTGTGTAGGTCAGCGCGGGGTCAGCAGAGTGGGGCAGCCCAGTGGCTCAACCCTCAACGCTCCTCTCTGTCCCGTCCATAAAGGCATCAAAAGCCTAACACTGAAAATGAATCTGCAGGGTCCAACATTTCAAATTTGACCTTCCAGAGTGGAAAAAGCTATTGTTCTAAAATGAAACCCTGCTTTTTGTTTTCCTGCCAAATGATCAAAGCCATCTACCATTGGCTGGTGGCTTATTTTGGGCTGTGTGAATCTCTATAGCAAGGCGTGTCTATGATTGAGTGAGGAATGAACTATGGATTGTTTGTGTGTGAAGAAGTGTAAACCTAATAATCAAACTCAATGTAAAGCACATGGCATCAGCATGGCTCACCCATGCTGCCAAGGGTGGAGACGTTTCCATCTAGCCAACGATCGTATACAACCTGGCCTGCAAATCTGAAAGACCCAGGCCTCCAAACAAGGAAGAAGGGGTGTGGTCACCACGCCCCCTCCCTCAGGACAAGAGTCCCTACTGGGATCCCTGTAATTGGCAATTATAAAAAATAAAATAAAATAAAAAAGCGGTACAATCTGATGTATGCTATATGAAAGACTGAATGGCTTAACTCACTCCAGCCAGTTGCTGGTTCCTATAGCGGAGAAGCAGACGATAGGGAACAGATACTGAGGCCAGCTCCGAGGGCTCCTGCTGGCTTCTCATTCAGGACCCGGAGACGGTGGTCCGGCTGGCCGGAGGCTTAGCCTAGCTTAGCCTTGGCTCAGCTCTGTTCGCCTGGCACTCCATGGAAGAATGGTTCTGTTCCTGCAGTCAGCCTATGGAACAAAAAAAAAGCTGATATGGTGGCCTAATGAGAAAATGAGAGAGCCATAGGGGTCTTGGACGTGGGCAATCTGCACCACAACACTTTTTCCTGTTGCCCAGTTGTGCTTTTGAGGACTGCGATGGAAACGCCTCCTACCACAAACAGCCCAAGTAGCAGTGCCGTAACATACAATAGGCAGTTCAGCATCAAACATTCATGTCTCCATTGTGTTGCCCTTAAGGGATTTATTTATTAGAGCATGCCCCTGCCTGGGGTATGCAGTATTGTGTGGTGACCTTCCTAGAACCTTCCAAGGGTTCCCGCGGTCTCGCTAAGATGAACAAACTCGCTGTTTCCTGCTCCCAGCGACCCCCGCCCCACACTACATTATTTATTGCACAGCCATTCATTTGCGCTCAAACTTCATTCTTTACTCTCCTGTCGATGTTGTATTAAAGCGACTTCAGCTTGGCAGTTGAGGTGAAATCTTCTGTCTGGTGGCCATCGTTTTGTCCGTCTTCCCCAAGACTTTGGCCCCCAAGACTTTGGCTTCACTTCAGTGTGTTTGCAATGAAACACGTCAATTTCCGTTCAATTTCAAACATATAGTACCAGATCGGCTATAAATAAGCTGCCTTCATGTCCACTCTAGAAACCATGTTAACGTGTTTTCAAAAAATTGATCTGAACAGCCCAAACGTCTCATGGAATGTAATGGGACTCCAGTGCAGGCTGTTTTCGTCAGGACATGTTGGAGTTTTAATTAAAGTCGATCTTGGCCAGATTTAGACATGGCTCTCCCCCACCCTGTACGCTCCCATCGGGGAGTATGTTATTCCCACCCACCCATCTATCTCCTTTTAACCTCAATTTTATCTCTTTCTCCAGTAACTCTGTTGAGCTATGTCAAAGTTGCACCGGGGTTGTCGGAGGTAAAAAAAAAATGTTTTAGTTTCTTCATTTCTTCTGCCCCTTTTGTGACATTCCTGGATCGGGGAGTCCGGGCACTTATTCTTTATTCGATCTTCAATGAACACGCCTTTTGTCCGACACACACAAGTGCTCCGGTGACACTTACAAGTGGTGGGAACAATCCTATGGTGCTGGATTATCCGCCGGTGGGATCAGATTAGGTGTAGTGTTCCCCGGGCATCTCCGCCAGGTTCCTGCCACACCGGCGAACGGTCGGTCGGTCCTCCTGCTGCATGAGGTCAACGCGGCGGCAGCCAACAACCTGCCAACAGCAGGCCCCTGCTGCCTGAGAGCATGATGGATCACCCCAGCGTTGTTACCCCGATGTTTATTAGTTTATTTGTTTTTTTCCAGGGTACTTTCTCACCGTTTGGAGCCATTCGTCTCTCAGTGAAATGCCCTTTCTTCCTCCCGCCACCCCCCTCCGCCACGTCCTCCACGCATGCTCAGGCTCAGCTCCTCTGTGCATTATTAGGGGAAAACAGCTTGTGGAGAACAATGCAGACTTCCTGCAATGTGTCAAGAATCTGGAGACCGCGCTCCACCGAGAAGACGTGGCGGTGTGGTCGCGCTACGTCACACGGTCCGCGGCACAGCTCTACCTCCACCCCTCTCCCCTGCGGTTCGCTTGTCTGCACCACCGCACCCCTCATCCTGATTCTACCATTCATTCTACTTTCTTGGTATTGCCTTCCTGGTTCCCGTTACCCTGTGCTAAGTCCCTGTTGTTGTGGAAAATGTGAGGGCGCCCCATAGAACATATGGTTGCGTACCATATAGTTAATTGAACAAGGCTCTGGTATGAGGTATCTCCCTTCCTCTCTCCAATTGAAAGATGATAGGGTTAGGAATCGTTGATGTTACATTGATATTAGTTACACACTCTGTACTCGCTACGAAGTCTACTGTGATACTGTGGCCATGCCGATCTCCTGATTTGCAGGTTCCTTCAGTTGTCTTGGGTCCTTGCAGACATGTCCATTTCCCTTCATAGCATATTGCTAATTAACTTGGCTGACTTCAGCCCGAGCCAATCCTGGGCTTTCTCCACGATGGTCACTCTCTCTTACCTTGGCTTGCTTCGTGGTTACTGCCTACAATGTGAAACTTTCACATTGTAGGCAGTTCACAAGAGTCACATACATCCATTGTATCTCTGCAGATTGGTAAATTGCTGCCTGCTATCGTCGTCCCGTGATCAGCCCCTATTTAATTCACGTCACATCATTAAAATAAATACTATTTCCCCGCCTCGGCCCCTTGCCCCTACTGTCTGTCTGTGCACTCTTTAATGCCCACTGTAGTCCGTTTCCTTAGCTGTGGTCCCCCTGGTCTGAAACTCATAACGTTGCCTTGAGTCGGCCATCCCGGGCCTGATCCTCTCCATCTGCTCCTATGGAGTCATATCCTGTGCAGGGCTTTAGTTCTGAGCGCTTTTTCTGGACTTTGTTTTCTGTCTGAGAGTTCAGGGCGACAGGGAGGTGGGGGGTGTTTTTTTGCTTCTTCTTTTTTTTTTTTACATTGGACACCTGCTGTGCAAGTGCACGTGACTCACTGGGCACGCTGCGAGTTCATAGCGATTCATGAGTTCCGTTTTGTGTTTCTTGTTCGTGTTTCGCTGGCTTCCCGTCCTTGTCAACGCGGGGAGAAAAAATGTCGACCATCGCGCTTTGTCCACTTGCTGTCATGATGTTTACGAGTTGGCACGGGGAAGAGAATTGAATAAAATCCTCAAATGACGTGACGGATAGTTGTGGTCTGAGCGATGGGCAGTGAACCAGGCTCCGTCCCTGTTCTCAGACGACCCTGATGGAAAAACAACAACCGCAACAACAACAGACTATACAATAGTTTCCCGTCTTCCTCTGCCTCAGACCCCCCGCAACCTTATCACCCTCCCCTCACTCCTCATCCTCCTCCTCTCCTTATCTCTTATATCCTCCTCCTCTGTTCTGTGTTATCTTCTCATCCCACCTGTGACAGCCCCATCTCCAAACCCCCCCCCCCCCTCCCACCCACTCCCACCCACTACTGCTGTATTTCACTCTGGACACGTCTATTGACCCCCCCACTCCCCATCCCACTCCCCCCATTGTCTGGCTGGGCCGTCCTGTGTGCCGTGTGCTCTCTGCAGGAGCTCCCGCGGTGTGAACCGGTGTTCCAGGGCCCCGTCGGGAGCCATTAGGGCTCCGCAATCGGCCCCCGCCACACCGCCCAGTATTGTCATCACACTTTGTTCATGTGCAATCACAGGAGGTGGCGGGCTTTGTTGACTGTGAGCGGGAGGGGGAGCAAGTGGCGACCTACGCACTGGGTGGCGTAAAGAGTACATAAGGGTGGTTGGGGGGGGGCGGGGTTAATTGCTGCTTATGTATTAATAGTTTGTTTTGTTTATGTGTTGATTCTCACTGTCCTCCGTGCGTACGTCTGTGGTTGTGTGAGGCGCACGGCATGTTCCTCAGGCACATAAGAACTCATCAGGAGCTACGGTTGACTCTGATCACCGCATTGTGTGTGTGTGTGTGTGTGTGTGTGTGTGTGTGTGTGTGTGTGTGTGTGTGTGTGTGTGTGTGTGTGTGTGTGTGACATTGTATTCTTTTTTCAATCGCTTCTTAGCTTCAGCCCCTTTCCTGCCACCGGCTCCCAACACGCGGGTGTATTTACTTTCCTGCTGTCCGGTGGTCATTGTGCCCAGTCAATGTACCACGCTTCGACAAACGTTAACACAATAAATAAATGCTTCCCCTCATGTCGTGAGCAGCTCACGTACGCACGCACGCATGCCCCTACCTCCGACACACACACACACACACACACACACACACACACACACACACACACACACACACACACACACACACACACACACACACACACGCGTGCAACCATCAGCCTACTCAGGTGTGAGCTGATTACAGTGTGCAGTTCGGTTCTTGTGATCAAGAAGTAGGTCGAAGAATGCCAACCATGCACTGTGTGTGTGTGTGTGTGTGTGTGTGTAAAATCTCCCCTTAATTACCAGATCCCGTGAGTAGCTATAGCGTTATCCCTCTCCACAACCTCTGACCAAGGAGTGGTGGGTGGTCTCCACTGTACTCACACTACAATACTACAGCTAGACGCAGTGAGGAAGACTTCTTGTTGCCCCTTCTTCATTCTTTTCTGTCTTTGTCTTTCTGTCTGTTTCATTCTTTTTTTTTCTATGTGATGCCAATTTGTTGCCATGGTTACATTGGTTGCCTCGGTGCACTCCACTGATGTTCCCTGGTACGATGAGTCCAGCATTTCCTGTGTGTGTGTGTGTCTTTGTGTGTGTGTGTGTCGGAGGGGGGGGGGGGGGGGGGGAAGGGGGGTGCACTATATACAAGCCTGAGTGGGCTTAAGTGTCCGAAGGTTTAATCTTTAAATCCGCTAAAAAAGAAAAGTATTTGCCTTTTCCTTTGTCGGGTTGTACATGTCTGTCAGTGTGTATCAAGGCCCTTGAGTGTGTGTGTGTGTGTGTGTGTGTGTGTGTGTGTGTGTGTGTGTGTGTGTGTGTGTGTGTGTGTGTGTGTGTGTGTGTGTGTGTGTGTGTGTGTGTGTGTGTGTGTGTGTGTGTGTGTGTGTGTGTGTGTGTGTGTGTGTGTGTGCACATGTGTGTGTGCGTTCAGTTTGTCGACAAACGTTTAAGGTTTGTCGTTGCTCCAGAGTCGCCTCAAAGGAGTTGAAGCTGAGGGAATCTGCTGTTCTATGAGGCCAGAGAAGTAGTCTCATTCTCCATGGCTGGAGACTTGGTGATCTCCTTAACCCCCCACCTGGATCTACAAAGCTCTGCATCACACACACACACACACTTAATTAAAAGAATGGACATCAAAGGAGTGTGTGTGTGTGTGCGTGCGCGTGTGCGTGTGTGTGTGTGGCTCAAATCTAATACCCCTTGCAACCCCACCCCCCAAGTTCAGGTATTGTTGGGACTCGCTTGCCCATCAGGCTCACTGCAGGCAGCAGAGAAAGAGAGGAAGAAGATGGCGGAAAAGAGGGGGAGGGAGGGAAGGAGAGAAGGGAAGGAGAAGGCATTTCCTCCCAGAGAGAAGACTCATCTGTCCCAATGTTGGCAGGTTTAGGATTGGTGGATGACATTCAATCAAAGAGGCACTTTTTGGTTGCCTTCTCATTGCATTTGTGCTCTGTTTAAAACTGCCATCCTTTTCAATGAATTTAATATGAATCACTTTTGTATGTATGGTTTAATTGGAAGCCATTTTCGATGTCTGACAATATGACGCGTAAGATGAAGGATTAGATTGCATGAGATTCAAGGTGTGACCGCCAGCTCCTCAGATGGTCATTCTCAGTGTCGGTTGGAGCTCAGAGATTGTTTTGTTGTGTTGATTCTTGTAGTTTTTGTTTTTTTCTTCTTTGTGCTTCTCCCTCCACATTGTTGATGTCATACGTGAGCTCTGGTACATTTTTACACTTCCAAGTATTGTTCACCCCCGGCGGACCTGCTAGAGCCGCGGTCAGACCCACACACACACACACACACCCTGGCAGGCCTGAGGAGACACAGAGCCGTTCCAGCTCTTTCACCACCGTTACACACACTCACATACACACATATACAGATCCACACACTCACATACACACATATACAGATACACACACACACATACAGACGTGTGTTTTCTTTTGACTCGTCCACTCCCTCTTCACTTAGTTTTTTAAGATGGCTTTTGTCCAGTGACGGATTTGCGGCTTTTGCAGTTGTTGTTGTTGCTAATATTTTTCAGTCTGTTTGCCTTCTGACAAAAGGAAAACCACATGAAAATATTATTCCCGGGGCGTGTTGATGCGTTTGGCCGCCTTATCCACGTAATGATTGGACCGCGTTGCGGTGAAGCGTTTTTGACACGTCGACCGTGTCATTTTCCATAAATTGCCCAGGTCTCTCGTGGCTTAACCCAGGTCATTATATCGACACGAGCTAAGCTGTATTTAGCTTACATCTGACTCACACACACTCACTGCAACAATGTCTGAAATGGAATTCGGCCCTAAAAATACATTGAAAATATGTCTGTGTGCCAATAAGACTGTTGTCTGATAAAGATTACTGATCCATCGCAGTATTTTTAACTTGACTCGGGCCTGGAAGATTCTATTTATTGATGTGAATTCTTATATCAAATGAGCACATAATCAAAATACTTGACATGAATGTGGGATTGTGTGTGTGTTTGGTGGCATTGTGACAAGAAGGTATGCTCCAATGAACTGTTTAGCTTTGCTCAGTTGCTACTGTATCCACAATATTCCCTCGACAAGCGTACTTGAGCCCGGGACTGGGACAAGACCAGTGTGTCGTCATGACGGCCTGGTTGCCCGCATCTCCTCGGTCGGTTTCAGCGGTGCTTCAGGCCCGTTGCTCTTACACTCCCAACACAAGCGTTTCCCATCATTACTGTACTCTGTGTACACTGCCGGCCCCTGGTCCCGATCCAACAGGATGGTCATAAAATTAAAATGGCCGGCGTTTGCCAGCATTTGCCGTGCCAACGAAAACACCGGGCGCTCACGTGAGGGGCCCACCGGAGTCGGAAGGAGGGGGCAGCAACACGGATTAGGCGGAGGCTGTGATTTTCTCGTTGGATCACTCTTAGGGGCTCCTGATTACAGACATCAGGCTGCAGTAAACACACGGTGCTCTGGACAATCATTTTAGGTAAATAGCCATTTCACAGCGCTTGGCTTGAGCCCAGTCCGTGTTGTTTTGCGCAAAGATGTGTTTGTGGCGCAAACGCTTTTTTCTTCCCCTTCCCGTTTTTTTCAGTTGGAGGACGTCGGTAAATAAAACAAGTTGTTTTTCCGGAAAACCCGGCTTTGCGTTTGTGTTGCTTCTTAACTTCTAATCTCAATCTTTTAAACCTTTTTTTTTTTTCTTCCCTGCCCGGAATCAATGTCAGGATTTGTTCCAGCATTTTGTTGAGCGTTCTTGTCACTGGATGTGTTTGTTTGTGTCATTTTTTTTATCCGCCCATTGTGTCAGATATCTGTTTATTTTGCCATTGTCTGCCTTGTTGTTTCCCAAAATGTTGGTTTTGCTCCACCACAGTGGAGAGTGTGTGTGTGTGTGTGTGTGTGTGTGTGTGTGTGTGTGTGTGTGTGTGTGTGTGTGTGTGTGTGTGTGTGTGTGTGTGTGTGTGTGTGTGTGTGTGTGTGTGTGTGTGTGTGTGTGTGTGTGTGTGTGTGTGTGTGAGAGAGAGTCAGGTTGTGTGGGCGTATGTCAAGGTGTGTGTGTGTGTGTACATGTGCATGCGTCAGATTTTTTTGGCGTGTGTGTGTGTGTGAGTCAGGTTGTGTGGGCGTATGTCAAGGTGTGTGTGTGTGTGTGTGTGTGTGTGTGTGTGTGTGTGTGTGTGTGTGTGTGTGTGTGTGTGTGTGTGTGTGTGTGTGTGTGTGTGTGTGTGTGTGTGTGTGTGTGTGTGTGTGTGTGTGTGTGTGTCACGTTCTCCGTCAGGTCCCACGACATCTGTTTGTTTTTAGATCTCCTTCCAACAATATCCACCTCTCTCACACACACAATCACACACACACACATACACACACACACACAGGGCACACACACACACACACACACACCGCGCTGGGAGCCCCGCTGACAAAACACGACAGCAGCCATAACAAGCGGCCCTGAACAGTGGAGCGGTAGTCGGCTCCGCAGCACAGCCCCGCGTGAACTTCTCCCCGCCTCTCGGGGGCCTGGTGGAGCCCACCAGCCCGCCGGTCCTTTCATTTCACGCGACATGAAAGCCCCGGCGGAAAAGTCAGCAAAACAAGCTGCTGGACATTATCTCAGCCTCCTTACGTAGCGGCGCATTGTGAACCGGAGAAACGCTATTCACGGGAGGGTGCTGGAGACAAACGGTGGCTTCTGATGTTTTTTAAAGAATAATAAATATCCAACAGCTGTGTGTCGGAGCCGGGGGTCGCTGGAGAAGGCTCCTTTTGTTGGACATTGTTTCTTCACCGGTGGTGACACACACACACACACACACACACACACACACACACACACACACACACACACACACACACACACACACACACACACACACACACACACACACACACACACACACACACACACACACAGTTGTTTTTCACCTGCCTGTACATTCTCTTCGACCCCCTCGGCCCCTCTCGACCCCCCCCCCCCCCCCCCCGTGGAGTGGCTTAATTAACCGTGTGGCCCCAACAGCAGCCGTGTCTCTCCCAATTACTCCGGTCTGTGTGTCTGCTGCTGCTTCGACACAAATCGTTATCCTTTGCGTAGAAATTCCCTGGGAATGTCTTTCTCTGAACCTCCTAAAGTAAAGTGTGTGCAAGTTCCCAATCTCCTTTTTGTCAACAAAATGTGTGTTGAACGAAGTTAATTAAGGTCCAAGGGTTTATGTGGGATTACATTGCAATTGGTATTAGTTCATTGGGAAAGCTGTTTTTGAAGACTTGCAGACTTTTTAGAAGGTTTTTAGAAGAGGAATCCTTATTGAATGATGAATTTCACCATCAAATCACAGATGGGGGTGGAATGTCGTTGGTCAAACTGGCTACGGCAGCCATACTTTGTTTCCACACAGCAGCTCGTACTTCTTTACTTTAAATGGCGCATTCCTGTGTTCACCCGGCGACCTCTCGTTCCAGGTCCTGGATGAGATCGCCGAGCACGGCATCAGGATCTACCAGCTGCCCGATGCTGACTCGGACGAGGACGAGGAGTTCAAGGAGCAGACCCGGGTGCTGAAGGTGAGGTCACCTCCTGCCCGGCTTCACTCACCAACCTCTGGGATGTATTTGGGGGTTTCTACTTTTTATTATTCTAGTAACTATTTGACTATTCCCCCACTGCTTCAGTGATAGATGCTCTTTCCCTGTCTCCTACCGCCTATCTTTCTTCCCTTGCACTTCCCGCCCGATCCCATCCCTCCTAACACCATGATTCCTTGTTTTCCAAATCTGTTTCCCCCTCCCTCCCCCCCTCCTTCCCTCCCCTGGATACTGTCCCTCTCTCTAGGCCAGCATTCCCTTCGCTGTGATTGGCTCCAACCAGCTGATTGAGGTGAAAGGGAAGAAGATTCGCGGGCGGCTGTACCCCTGGGGTGTGGTGGAGGTGGAGAACCCCGAGCACAACGACTTCCTCAAGCTACGCACCATGCTGGTGTGAGTGTGCCTCTGTCTCTCCGTCTGCTGCTGCCCCCCCCCAAAAAACTGCTTACTCGTGGGGTCCCGTGGGTGGATGCGTTGGGTGTGTGGATGGATGGATGGATAGAGCTGGAGTTCGAGAGTGTGGGTGGATGTTGGGGTGGGGTGGAGCTCCACTGTCCAGTGAAAGCCTCTACTGCCCCCTAGTGGACACAAACAGAGTTGCGTGTCTCACTTTTTTTCCAATTTGATTTTTGCAGGACTCACATGCAGGACCTGCAGGAGGTGACCCAGGACCTGCACTATGAGAACTTCCGCTCGGAGAGGCTGAAGAGGAACGGGAGGTGAGATCTCCTCCACATGTTCACCTGTCAAGTGGTGGTCTTTACTCTGTGAGCTCTGTGTGGTCGGTTCACTGTGGTGTCATCTGAAATGTGTTGATTCTGCTCCTCTGTAGAAACGTGGAGAATGATGTTGTGGATAAGGACCAGATCCTCCTGCAGAAGGAGGCTGAGGTAAGAGCTCATGAAGTAGCGCACACAAGCACACACACATTTTATTTTAGGAAGGGTGGTGACACCACACACCACATAAACTGAGGCTCCTCAAGCACAGAGATGCAGGTAGATGGGGAATGACCCAGTTTATTGCAGAGATTGTAGGGTAAAATGAATAAACAGAGCGGTTTGTGACTCTCTCTCTCTCGCTCTCTCTCTCTCTCTCTCAGATTAGATTAGATTAGATTAGACATTCAAGCCGGTGTCATCTGGGAGTGTCCACTTAGAAGTATGCTGGATAAATCAGCCTACCAGTTGCTACAATCCACTGGGTCTATCCAGCATACTTCTAGGTGGACACTCCCACTTGTGATGTAAAAAACCGGAGATGAGTTGGTGTTTAATTAGAGTGGTTTGTAAGCAGTGATGCCTACACAGGATATCACTCTTAGGTGTCCTGGTCTAGTTTCATTGTCGGAATGATTTCAGTGATTAAATATGTTGCATCAAATGCAATTTGATGGGTTTCATTTTTTAAAACATTGTATTTGTTTTGTATTGCAAAATGTGTGGAGTGTATCCTTATTTTCTATTACCACTATTAATGTCACAATTCCTGCAATTTCAATAATTTAGCTGTTTTTCTGTTACACTTATCCTAGAATCACTTCAGGTGAAATTTCGTCAAAGTCAAATCATGTCCATTATGTAACTGTAGCATTGTTTTAAAAAATAAAAGTGAGCTTCTTGAAGTTTTCCCCGTCTGCCACTTGATGGAGACATTCCACCAAGAAATGAGAGTGGAAAGTGGGGGGAAAGGAATTCATATATGAACCTGTGTGACTATGTGGTTGTGTTAGTGAACATCTAAAACATCTTGTTTTTATGCTTGATTGCATACAAGTTGGGCTAGCGTTGATGAATAATAATTGTGATTTTCCCGCTCTTCAGCTGAAACGCATGCAGCTGATGATCGCCCACATGCAAGCGCAGATGAAGATGAAGGGTGACGAGTGAGGAAGAAGAGGGGAAGGACTGACCGGGGCCCCTGTCCTCACCCCCCTGATGTCTCCAACCCATGGCTACATGTCATGGAAGACTGTTCAGCCATTCATCATCACCTTGTTTTTTAAACAATCCATCCAATCGACCAATCACGGTGCTGCACTTGGTGCTCAGTCTTGACACAACGCACCTAAACGTTTCTTGTAGTCCATGTAACCATGCCGATGCTAGCATGCTACCAGATGCTAATTCTACCCAGAAACAGCTCTATTCTATTAATCTGTCACATGTTTGTTAAATAGGCCGAGGAAGGAATCTTTTATACGTATATTTTACATTTTTCACATGGATGTATTATTTGTTGTCACAAATAAGTCATTATGGCCATTAAACGGAGCAGGCATTGATAATGGTACTCATGATCCGATATGTTTAGCAGTTAATACTCCTCATGTACTTGCATATAAAAGGTACTGACTCACTGCCTATATATTCACAATGGCCTTTACTGTCTCGAATATTAATGGTTTTCTTTTGAAGTTGCGTAACAAACTGCTCTTAATGCGTCTCTCTGTGCCCCACTGTTATCTGTTCAAACAGGTTTTATGTCAGATACAAATCTTAGCTCTCGCAAATTAATCTATTCATGTAGACGCCTGACTGTTATTCATCACAAGGTCATCCTTTGTCTTTATTCCCCAGATGTCACAAATATTTAGTAGTTTAGCGATGTTGAAAAAACTAATTCATCTTAACTTGCTCAATTAAGGTTAAGGTTGTTTTACGTACATTTGACTATCTATTTCTATTTATCAATTTAGGTACATTTTATGTGCTGACCCAATGCAAACATGTTGCCGAATAAGCCCATGTTTCTTAACCTTGGCCTGTAATTGGGATGATTATAGTGGAATATACACTACATTCATATTTAAAATTGCTTTGTTTGTTTTCTTGACCGTATTGTTATTGCAATAAAGGCCTACTGTTAGTTTGACTGTATCAGGACAGCTGACTTGAAACCGGCGACCTACAAGAATATCATTTATTTGACCAGTTTTTTTTATTGTTACAAATTGAGTGATGTTCTAGAAATGTATGTTGACAGTATTAACCACAAGTCTAAAAGTAATTGGCGTATCCATTTTTGTATTTCTTTCTTGGAAATAAACCTTCAAAAAGAAACTATAATCTGGGTCACTCATTTCACTTTCAATCATTCAAAGCTAACACAGTCTCATACCAAGCCCATGTTTAAATAATGTGGGTTTTTTTACTGTAATATTCATATTATTGACACCCTGGCCTAAATCCTAGTTGGCTGTGGAGTCAGCAGGAGGGGGGCGTGGCCGTGACGGCACAGGCTCTGCGCCCTCCCCCCTCCCCCCTCCCAGGACCTCAGATCTGTCAGCCGCTCGGAGGAGGAGGAGGAAGAGGAAGAGGAAGAGGAAGAAGAGGAGGAGGAGGAGGAGGTGATTTCTCTCAGCCGTCCGGTCGCTGCGTCGAAGCGAGAGAGCGGATAAAAGATGACCAGCAGCCTCAGATACAAGAGTCGTATCCCGATTAAAGCAGGTACGTCTTTTTTTTGAATGCCCATTGCCGATGATTATTCATAATAATAATAATAATTATAATAATAATAATAATGTCGTCTTGTGCTCGTCCATCTCTCTTCAATTCCCTGGGCGTCGCTCCGCATCCGTGCACCTGCGCCTCCTCCTCCTCCTCCTCCTCTGACATCCATCCTTTAAATGGCCATCAGACGAAAGCATCGAGGTGAGATACATTCTCTATCATCTCATTAAATATTATCGTTACTACTGTCATTATGAATATTATTATTATTATTATTGAGCGTGTCTTTTTGGACCAACGCTGCTGACAGTGTATCGCAATTGCAGCTCTCAGCATGAACCTCATCATGGCGTAGTTTGCACCAACCAGCGACATATAGACATTTCATATTTTGCTTGACGTGATTGTCGACTGATTGTCCGATTGTCTGTCAACAGTCGATGATGATGATGATGGATGATGGTGATGATGGTGTGTGTGTGTGCGTGTGTGCGTGTAAGATGCTCCGGCCATGCAGGGTGAGGGTGTTTATAGACGCGTCAGCAGCGTGGTACCCAGGGGCGCGTTGGCTGACAGGCAGCCCAACATCCGGCAGCTCATCATCACAACACTTTATTATTATCAGTCAATATCCGAAGACACTAACTTTTTTTTTTTTGTACGATATTAGCGCCTCTAATATGTTTAATGATAATCTATCATCATCATCAGATCCTCATCCCCCTCGTTTTTGTATGTTGTTGACTAATGGATTCGTATAAGACTATGGGGGGGGGGGGGGGGGGGTGTGCGGAGCCTATATATCAACTCAGCACATTCTCAGATGACCACAGAACTCCATCCCCTGGTCCTGCAGAGGATGGTGTCTGATAACAGAGGGAGAGAGAGCTAGGGAGAGAGAGGGAGAGGAGAGAGAGCTAGGAGAAGGAGAGAGAGGGAGATGGAGGGGTAGAGGGAGAAGAGACTATGCTTCTGTTTGAGAACGTATCCATCCATCCATCATCTGTTATATCCAAACATTTTTCATACAACGAATACCTTAATGAATATTGAGTTATGTGTGGCCATTCAAAGCATGGACTTATTAATATTTGATGCGCCAGTCACAGTCAAATGATAAATCATAAGCCGAGACCGGATACACGTGATGTAATCTCACCACACCTACAGGCTGTCCACTGGCTGTGACTCTGGCTCTGTGTCCCTGAATGAGTTCACGAGATGTTTACGGCTGTAACTTCACTTAACTGAGTGAACGCCTCAGACGAGACGTGTGGTTGTTCTTATTTTCCTTGTATTTTCTTTCTCTTTTCCTTTTTTTGTGTTCTGGTCTGGATTCTTTTGCGTCTGTCAGCGCCCTTTAATGGCTGGTTGTTGTGGTCAAGAGGCCGAGGGATCTTCCCGTCCACACAGCTGCATGGCCGCTGGATTGTGGTCACAAATACTGATTGAAATCTCAGGTCACCGATAGTGGCCATTAGTCAGTGGCCATTTTATATTGCTATCGTGGTTATGAGACTAGAATATCATCTGAGATAGATTTTGGATAAGGTAATATTGCGATATGGCAAAGGTGTTGTCTCTTCCTGGTTTTAAAGGCTGCATTACAGTGAAGTGATGTCATTTTCGAAACTGACCAGATGGTTCTAGTGCTGTTCTATTATTGGCCGTTACCCACTTCGTCATTATATCCACATTACTGATGATTATTTATCTAAAATCTAAATATGTTGTGAACGCAGCAACAGTCATCCCTAAAATACCAATACTGAGGTATTTTCATCAGAAATATTGATATATTTGATTTTGTCCATGTCACTGGGCTTATGACCAAAAATTCTGGATTGCGGTTCATACCAGCTAGTCTCAGTCTGGAGCGGATTTTGAAGGGGCTTATCGTGTCCAGAGACAGAAATATGAATATCGAGCTTGCCTCTAGCATGCCAAAATAATAATCTTCAAAGCAGCCTTTGACTTGTATATTCAAATATCATATTAGCATAACTTCTGTATGTTATTCTGACAAATGCACCATGGACATATGGAACACAATTCTATTATTACGTTTTTTTGGTTGTGTTTTATTCTGGTACTAGCTATATTCTCTTCTTTGTCTCCCACACACTTGTGTGGGAGAATGTGTGCACTTTAATCTCACTGCTGTTCTACCGCTGCAGGGTTATTAATAATATTAGTAGTCGTGGCAGCCCAGCCACTATGTATGTGGGAAAGGAGGTCAAGAGAGAATGAGGCTTTAGTGTAACAGACTAATGACTAAGAGTCCTATTATGCTAATTCTTCTTTCTGTTCTCTCTATCTCTCTATCTCTTTATTTTACACTTTTATTACTTTCTCCCTTATTATCCTCTTCTTCAATGCTCTTTCTTATACCATCCGAGATACAGATAAACATTTCCTAAATAATATATCCTAGATATTTCTCCAAAATGAATGCGATACTATTCTGTGAAATGGTGTTGCCAGGCAACAGAGCATCTCTACTGAAAAGAACGAAAACACGAATGAAGAAGAAATTGGCTCACAAGCTGCCTGGATAGTACAATAATTGCATTATTCACCATGGTTACACTTTTTTGGACGGTTTCAACTCTCTGTTGTGTGTAAATGCGTTTTTCGATCAGTGATCTGCACGTGAACTACCCACAATGCCTTGCGGTGATCCCAGGTGTGGGGGTGGCGCCTACACAGAAGTCATCATGACAGTCACATAGCCTGGTTTACAACTTACTACAGTAAATCTCCCTGGAGGTTGTTCTATCTAAAGTTCTATCTGTTGCCTTTGGCAGGGCAGGCTGGTAAATATTAAACCATACATCCATTGAATCCCTGGATGGATCACCATCTCTAAGAATTCCAGTATAAAAAGAATGAGTTTATATTTTGGCAGGCATTACTATAGTATCACTATTTACAATGTATTATTGTCATTTTAGTAGAAGCTTTTAGCCATTCATCCATTCAGATACATGTTATTAAGGAGCAGGTAGTGGTTCCGCATCTAGGGTAGACTTCAGACATGGGGGAAGGAGCCCAGAAACTCATCTGGGAGACCCTATAGGCACCACCCTGTCCTGCTGTGGATCTGGGAGGGTCCTGGTAAACCATACTGGGGATGGCAGCACAACCAGAGACTTCTAAACCTCATCTCTTGCACTGTGCTATTTTCACAGTCCAATGGTCCTTTTCTAGTGACTGCTCATCACTCTCTGCGGGGGGGCCGGGGGGGACGCAGACATCAGGAGTAGCAGATGTGGCCTCACAAGCGCTCACGTCCACATGCTTTACTGTCAAACATGTCTGCTAACTTTTGGATCTGGGCCGTCGGCGAGTGGGTCTCTGCTCCTCTCTCCAGAACTTCTTCTTCCTCCTGTCTCCATGACCTGCACACAGTCAGCGCACTTCTAGACACACACACTTCTAAGGACACACACACACACACACACACACACACATACACAGACACACACACACACACACAAATAAACTCTCCTTGCCCCCAGATGGGACCCCCGACCCACCCTCTTTGGGTGGAGACCAGCTGCAGAGATGGGGAGGGGAAAAAAAGTGGTAAATAAGTGTGGCTGGAAAAGCAGGGGGGAGAGAGGGAGGGAAGGGGGGAGGTGCATAATGGGGGAACCCCCTCCAGGGACTTTAGCTCCACAGGGGGTATAGTGGAGAAAGAGGAGAATGGACAAGAATGAAGCTCGACTTAAAGCAGGACTCTAAAAGCATTGTTGACGCGCGGCTATAAATGCCCTGCGAAGCCACGACTGTTGCAACATTACATAGAATCGAATGGGAACATTTAGGAAGGAGGTAAAAGTGACTGCGGGTTTGATTTAATAGTAGAGAACAGGATAATAATGATTGATATAGTACGGACTGGAGAGCCCTTATCTGCATAGTTTTATGATTTTTTTATGTTTGTTTGTCTGACATAAAGGTGTTGTTTTGCTTTGTTAAAGGGGATGTTGTAAGACTACTTGGCCTCAGTCATCTGTGCGTGAGTGTGTGTGTGTATGTGTATGTGTATGCATGTGTATGTGTGTGTGTGTGTATGTGTGTGTGTGTGTGTGTGTGTATGTGTGTGCCTGTGTGTGTGTGTGAGAGGAGAGTTTATCATGGTTGTGTTGATTAGCGGTCTAGTTCAGGTGTTTCTCCCCTGAAGGCTCTTCCCTTGCAGATTAGTCGTTTTGTGTAATGCTTCAATATGCATGTAATCCTATGATCCAGCACCAAGTGTGGGTGTGTGTGGTTAAATAGCGAGCCACTTGTCCCATAAAGTGCTTGGTTTCCCCACTACACAGCAATATGGGTCTGGTCTACAGAGCACTATTTTAACTAGAACTAGAACTGTTGGCAGACCTTGAGAGATGTGGGACATGATGTTTAGCAGAAGGAGTGCAGATCTGGATCTTTAACCAGTTGAAAGCAATGACGTGTATTCAGATGGCCACTCTGCTTGTTGGTTGGATGTGTCGGCTTCATTATTAGTCTTTTATCCATCAATCTGGCCAAGGAAACGCAAAACACAAAATGTGCTCGCGATCCCAGGAGTGTGACAATATGACGATGGAGAGCAGTTAGATTCCACAGAACAACATCCTACTGAGTCAACCTCAGAGATAGTGTGTCTAACCTCTTTTCCCCTGGAACACCGAAGGAGGCTTAAGACTGGCCTGAGCATGGCCCCATATTCTGCTCTCTCCTATTTGCTCTCTCATAGCTCGATCCTGTTTGCCCTTCCAACTGCTACCCCGTGGGCCACGAGGAGGAGGGGGGGTGGTTGGACATTCAAGGTTAATGGTGTGAGAGTGGGGGATGCAGGGGCCTGCTAGTGGTGGTGATGCAGGAGGGGAAGGTCGCGGCTCGTAAACTGCTGCAGCCCTGGACGGCCTGGTGCTTTACTGTCTGTCTGTCTGTCTGTCTGTCTGTCTGTCTGTCTGTCTGTCTGTCTGTCTGTCTGTCTGCTGTCTGTCTGTCTGGCCGCCCTGGAGGTTCATCGTAAAGCAGCCGATGAGATGGTTGTGTACGCCGCTCAAACGCTCTCATTTGAATTTTTGTTGTGCCTGTTGCCAAGCATTCTATCCCATGATTTGCATTGTGCATGTGTGCGTGTGTGTGTGTGTATGCGTGTGTGTGTGTGTGTGCGCATTTGTGTGTGTGTGTGCGTGTGTGTATGGATGCATGCGTGTGTGTGAGAGTGTGTGTGTGTGTGCGACTCTGTGTCTCTCTAAGTTAGGTTTGAGTGGTTTGTCCCTTCTTTGGCACAATAATGAATCCCAGCCAGTGGAACACACTCCTGCTCTCTGACCTCCCATCGGTGGTTCATCCTGACCCTGGGCCACCTGCTGACCGCATCACTTGTTCCTCTATGTCTGAGCACCTGGCTGTGACTCAAACCCAATAGCCGACGGATAAATTCAAACCTATCTTTGAGGTTCTTCACACATACTTGTCATTCCACTGCATAGTATAAATGATAAATGGATTGCATTTATGAAGCGCTTTTATGCAAATCGCTTTACAGTATTGCCTCACATTCACCGACTCATACACCGTCGGCGGTGCCAACCATGCAAGGTAACAACCAACACGTCAGGAGCAGTTAGGGTTAAGTGTCTTGCTCAGGGACACTTAGCTCGGCGGAGCCCGGGGAATGAACCAGCAACCTTCCTGTTGCCAGACAACCGCTCTCTTACCTCCTGAGCTACTGCCGCCCTCTCTGTGTAAATGTTATTTGCTCAAACATATTGTGAGAATAATAAGACTCAATGGACCGAGGGTTTGTTTCTCTCCAAGTCAGCTGGGTCTACTCTGTGGCGAAAAAGGCAGGAATTAAATGATGACATGACTTTAATATAGGGGAAGGTTGCATTCCATGTATTACATAAATCCTTTATTAATCCTCTGTGTATGCAGGGGTCTCAGCCAGCCGCTGAAGCCCTGAACTAGTTCCCAGTGTTAATGTACGTAATATAGATATAATATATAGTAGTGTGTACTGCTGCAGTGGCGTCCTCCGCATGAGAGACATCCTCAGGGGCCTATAGGCCTATAGTCTGGCTGCATGGGCCCAATGATACATTGATTATTGGTTATTTATGGACTTGACAGTCATGTCAAGTCATGGCAGATGGGCGGTGGCGTCACAGAGAATTACTGAGCGGGTGTGTGTGTGTGTGTGTGTGTGTGTGTGTGTGTGTGTGTGTGTGTGTGTGTGTGTGTGTGTGTGTGTGTGTGTGTGTGTGTGTTTGTGTGTGTGTGTGTGTGTGTGTGTGTGAGGGAGTAGCTCTATAGCACTATCATGACAGCTGGTCACTGAGAAACAGAGAGGGGGGAGGGGGAGGGGAGGACATTTTACTGGGGACCATTGTGATGTCACTTCAAGACATCTGTTAGTTTCCTCCTTTCAGATAGGCCCGTCACACACACACACACACACACACACACACACACACACACACACACACACACACACACACACACACACACACACACACACACACACACACACAGTGCTTTACATTAAACGTACACTTGCCAAAGACCACTGTGTGTGTCCAGTCAGTGTCCATCGTCCACGAACTGTCTGTGAGTTCTTCCTTGTGTTGAAGATGCCAATCGGTTAGCCGTAGAGCTTTTTTCTCCTCACACCTAATTGAGCTGTCGCCCCCTTGTGGTGTGGAGGGGACACACAGCAGACTATATGTGTTTACGATTAAGTCACGATTTTTCCAAAGCGACTCAGCAGGTAGGGGTTACTGTGGTGTAATGGATTGTAGGCGTTGAGGTTTGAACCCAAAACCTTTTGGCTGGACTTTTGGCCTTAACCACTCTCTATATAAATATGTGTGTGTGTGTGTGTGTGTGTGTGTGTGTGTGTGTGTTTGTGTGTGTGCGTGTCTGTGTGTGTGCGTGTGTTTGTGTGTGTGTGTGTGTGTGTGTGTGTGTGTGGTTGGTGGCTGGTTTAAGCATAAGGATAAACCAGCCACCACACACACACACACATACACCAGTCTCAAACCAGTTTACCATCATCTACCTGTGTTGTCCTGGCTGTTGTCGTTCCCAGAGACAAGGCACGTGAGTGGGGTGTGTGGCAATGGAGTCTTGCTACAATATCTATCTAATCTATATATATATATATAGGTGGTGGGGGCAGGATATATATACACACACACACACACACACACACACACACACACACACACACACACAACCCCTTGTTATGTCTGTATGTGGCATCGCCCCCGTGTTCTGCTCACATGACAGCCGGAGGAGAGCCACTCGGCTCAGTCTAAACTCTGAGCTCTGCACATCAATTACCGGCCCGGACACACCCATACACACGACCGCACTCCCGGGTTCACTCCCCACTCGCTCCCTGCAGGATCGCTAGCAGCAGCAGCAGCAGCAGCAGCAGCAGAGTCGTCATCAGCACATCTGGAACCACTTGTGTCTGAAAATGCTGCTGCTGTGTAAGAAAAAACTAAAAAGGGGGTTCACCTCCACACCGAGGCACCGCAGGTCATGAACCTCAGCCGAGCAACACCCCACTCATGTTCTGTTGATTGGTGTTTAGTCTAGACCCGGATCTGGGTCTTTAGTCTAGACCCCGGGTCTAGAGGGTTCGGTCTAGACCCAGGTCTGGGTGTTTAGTCTAGACCCGTATCTAGAGGGTTTATTCTAGACCTGAGTCTAGGTGTTTAGTCTAGTCCCGGGTCTGGGTGTTTAGTCGAGACCCGGATCTGGGTGTTCAGTCTAGGCCCCGGATTTCGAGATTTTAGTCTAGACCCGGGTCTCGCCGTTTAGTCTAGACCTGGGTCTGAACCCTGCTCTGTTTTGTTCAGCTACACTGCTGATGGGCCTGATTGACAAGTTCCTTTACCTGGTAGTGTGTGTGTGTGTGTGTGCCTGTGTGTGCGTGTGTGTGTGTGTGTGTGTGCGTGTGTGTGCGTGCGTGCGTGTATGTGTGCCTGTGTGTGTGTGTGTGTGACAATTCACCCTGGCATGTGTGTACTTGCATCAGGGTGAGAGAGCCATTCGTTACTCTCTGGGTTGTATTTGTTTTAGTGGTAGAGTCATCTGTTCCAAAAGGTCATGTTCATACAGGCTTCAACCTGGTCTCTCTCTCTCTCTCTCTCTCTCTCTCTCTCTCTCTCTCATTGTCTCTCTTAACTCTCTGTGTCCCTGTATATCTCTCTGCCATTGGCTGTCTGTAATCTCTCCCATCTCTCTCTGTTCCAAGGTGCCCATAAAAGTTGTGTCACTGCTCTTAGTGTTAAATCATTTGATATCAAGTGATATAAATCAACGGGTTATGAAATGTGTTTGAGATGTGCAACATGTCCACATTCTTGTGGCAGATGCTGGGTGAGTGAATATGTTTTCGTTTAAACCTTTGCTCCCCCCCTCCCTTCTCTCTCTCTCTCTCTCTCTCTCGCTCTCACTCTCGCTCTCACTCACTCTCTCCCTCTTTCTCTCTGAAATTGCTACCTCTCACCACCTCTCTCTCTCTCTCTCTCTCTCTCTCTGGTCATCTCTCTCCCTCCCTTCCAAGTCTGCCCCCCCCCCCCCCCCCCCTCCTCCCCTTTCTCTCTCTTTTTTTGTCCGTCTTGCTATTTCTGTCCCCCCCCCCTCTCTCTCTCTCTCTCTCTCCGTCTCTCTCTATTTCTCTCTCTCTCTCCCTCTCTCTCTCTCTTTCCCTCTCGCTCTTTCTTTCATTGTCTCCCTCCCTCCCTCTTTGTGAGAATTCCTGTCTACCTGTCTGAACAAGGCATGGTGGGCATGAGAGACAGAGAGACAGACAGAGAGAGAGAAAAGGGAGGGATAGAGACGGAGGTGAAGTGGGAGGAACACTAACTTAACTGGTAAAGAGGGAAAACAGGAAGACGTCTGTGCGGTGCCATGAATTAACTCGGAGGGACTCCGGCTTGGCTCGCCTCGCTCCTCCACATTTTCTGACTTTCTCTCTCCCCCCCTTCCTCCTCCTCCTCCTCCTCCTCTTCCTCCTCCCTCCACCTCTCCTCACCTCGGTTGAGAGTTTTTACTCCACGGGA
>PIJE02001101.1:33005-90505 GCA_002895965.2 Coryphaenoides rupestris | reverse complement strand
CCATTCAATATTATTGAATTAACTAATAATATTCCTGTGTTTGATGTACTCTCTGCTAGAAAAAGCTTCATATTATAACAAATACATTGCACATATACAGTAGAGTGACTACATGTGTGATAATCTATTACTTAAGTGTAACCCATGAGTTACATATATATTACCATGCTACATTACCTTTCATCATTATGTGCAATATTCTTATTGCACATATTCTTATCTTATCTTATCTTAACTCTTTTTTTTATAGCTTGGATCATCTTTAATCATCTTTAATCATCTTTAAATGGCCAAGTAGATGGGGTTAGGGTTCGGGTTAGTAGTGCATTTTAAAGTGTTTCAGTCGTATTTTGAGATCATGTTTCCAGGAACAGGAGTGTTTGTTGTTATTCGTACATGAATGGTTTTGCGAGGTCTCGCGTGAATCACGGTGGTCCCCGTAAGACGTCCCTCTGCCATGCCTCTGACTGACTGTGTCCCCTGGGTGTAGGAGTGCACCCCGTTTGCGGTGATCGGCAGCAACACGGTGGTGGAGGCGCGCGGCCAGCGGGTGCGAGGCAGGCTGTACCCCTGGGGTATCGTGGAAGGTAGGCCTGCTAGCCCAGCACCAGGCCACGCTGTTAATATCATATAGAATGGATGAGATGATGAATTCTCCCACTCTCTCTCTTTCTCTCTCTCTCTCTGTGCCTCTCTCTCTCTCTGTCTCTCTCTGTCTTACTTTCCCTCTCTCTATCTCTCTCTCTCTGTCTGTCTCTCTCTCTCTCTCTCTCTCTTTCTATCTCTCTCTCTCTCTGTCTCTCTGTCTCTCTGTGTCTCTCTCTCAGTGGAGAACCAGTCCCACTGTGACTTTGTGAAGCTCAGGAACATGTTGATCCGCTCTCATATGCACGACCTGAAGGACGTGACCTGCGACGTGCACTACGAGAACTACCGTGCCCAGTGCATCCAGGAGATGACCAGGTGTGTGTGTGTGTGTGTGTGCGTGTGTGCGTGCATGCGTGCGTGTGTGTGTGTGTGTGTGTGTGTGTGTGTGTGGGGGGGGGGGGGGGGGTAGGGCGGGATCATGTCCTGTGAGGGTCTTGTTTGTTTAACCGCGTGGCGTGAACACTGTGTTCACTGCTGAGTGCTGCAGATGACCGCTGGTGATATGTTTGTTCTCTCGCGTTCCTCCGCGTGTTCCCCAGTAAACTGGCTCAGGACAACCGGATGGAGAGCCCCATCCCCATCCTGCCGATGTCCACCCCGGACGCCGAGACGGAGAAACTCATCAAGATGAAAGATGAAGAGGTACGAACTTGCGTGTTTGTACATCTATTAATAATACTAAGCATTGCTTAGCATATTGTAATATTCTGAGATGTTGGTAATGTGCTCAGAATGGCACGTCTGCTCTTATCCCAGTTATTTATGCAGGCAACCTAGCAATTATGACACTTGTTCTATTAGCCTCGCAACTATGAATGCTCCAAACCGGCTTTATTCTTATCTTTATGTACCACAGCGATATATTGCTGTCTCCTTCAACAAATGTACTCTTTGTAAGTCGCTTTGAATAAAAGCGTCTGCCAAATGCCCTAAATGTAAATGTAAATGTAAATTGTAAAATGGCTGACCATTTCTGTCTTCACACGACGGCACCTCGGCCCATGGTATGCAATATAGTCCAACCCATATCAAACTCTATATAATACAATATGTCATCATGTCATATGTCATACATGCATGACGGTATATGAGATCACATGGTATGATTTTTTGACATCATAATCCTAACAACAACATTACTCATTATACCAGGCCACCCTTTACTTAGGAACAACACAATCTATGTGACCATCCTCACTCTCCTCCTCCTCCTCCTCCTCCTCCTCCTCCCTGTTTGCAGTTGAAGAGGATGCAAGAGATGCTGAACAAGATGCAGCAACAGATGCATGACAAGGAGCAGTGACGGGCCGGTACGACAGCGCCACCTGCTGTACAAGGCCGGAACTGCAGTCAGACTTTGCGACGGCAGTAAAAAGGCGACGCATCGAAACCAGTGATATATTTTGACATGTGACAGCTGTACGTGTGGTCTCATGGTACTTGGTGCTTAGTATATTCGGTCTGCCTGACAGATTGTGCTATATTGGAGGGTATTTTTGGAGCCTTTTTCCCCAGTTTGGTTGGACCCCCATTGCTGTGGTTAGTTCTAACATATATAATATAAATGTGTAATTTAAATTACTACTCAATGTTTCTAATTTATAAATTCTATGCTAAACTTTTTTGATATTTCATCAGGGTATGACTATTTGTGCTATAAAAATGCTTTGTAAGGTAGCTTAGTTTTATGATGTTTGCTAAACATAGTCTTTTTTATTGTGTGTGTGTGTGTGTGTGTGTGTGAGTGCATGTGTGTGTGCCTGCGTGTGCGTGTGTGTGCCTGTGCGCGTGTGTGTGTGTGTGCATGTGTGTGCGTGCGTGTGTGTGTGTGCGCGTGTGCGAAACATCCTCCATCTCCTATAAATATTGTCTGATATATATTCTCAAGAGTCTGTCCACAATGCGTTTCTGGAGCGTTACTACAATAACTTTTATTTCAAAAACATTAATGTTTCCCTTATTTGTTGTGTTTGATTGTCTGAGTATTTTCCTTTCTATCTTTTTACATTTGCCGGTCTTTGTTAAAATGCACTTATTGCCAGTGGCTAAATGTGAACAGAGAGCTTCTGAGGTTGCTAGGGTAACGTACGCGGTGCACGTGTCAGCATGCTGCAGTTAACTCATACGCTAGTTGCTAGTATGAGACCGTGAGAGCTGACCAGACCCTGTGTCTACTGTCTACTTCAAATGCATCATGATCCATGTCTTGTTGAGGCATACCGGTTAATACGTAGATCAAACCTAAGCAGCAAGTTAACAATTAACTCTATTTACTATGTGTGTGAGGAGATACATTGTAGTGTGAGTGTGTGTGAGTGTGTGAGTGTGTGTGTGTGTGTGTGTGTGTCAGCGAGCAAACGTGTGTGTGTGTTTATGTGTGTGTGTGTGTGTCAGCGAGCAAAAGTGTATGCATGCAAGTGTGTGTGCATGCGTGTGTCTGTGTGTGTGTGTTTGTGAGCGAGGAAAAGTGTATGCATGCATGTGTGTATGTGTGTGTGTGTGTGTGTGTGTGTGCGTGTGTGTGTGTGTGTGTGCAACGTGCGCTCTGCTAAGATAAGTGCTGTGTGTTCCACCCTTAAGGCTGTGACCTCCGTCTGCCTGAGCTGAGTCTCAGGTCGACGGGCATCTCACTCGTTCCCAAGCAATGACCTTATGGCAAATAAACAGACTGGACTCGCATCTTCTGGCTGCAGTGTGTGTGTATTTATAGTGCGATGAAGACACATGAAGGGACTGGTGAAAAAGGCATATTGTCTGACCGTAGAGAGAACTACAAAAGTTCTGAAAAGATTCAAGATTCAAGAACTTTAATGGTCACATACACATACAGGATATGCAGTGAAATTTAAAAGTGGTGATGCCCAGCGGAATGTGCAACAGAACAAAAAACTATCGGTCAACTTCCCAACTTCTCTATCTCAAAACAACTGAGCATTCACACTTTAGGGCATTAATATAAATGACTTGAACATAATGCTGAAAACAGTTGGTTTGAACCATAGCATCATGGGGAACAACGTCCCATCTGACATGTATTCTATTGTATTTCCGACCAAATAGGCTGATGCAATAGTCGATCCATGCTATCACCATGTCACTACCAAAGGCTGTTTCAGACACTTCCTGTGTCTGCTGCCACCACGGTATGTATATTTAGAATAGAATAGAATAGAATAGAACTTTATTAATCCCGAAGGAAATTCTTGTGCCAGGTTACATTGCGATGCAGTACAATAAAACAATACACATTTGTGTGTGTGTGTGTGTGTGTGTGTGTGTCTTTGAGGGGCCATCATTGACAGGCAGCTTTATCAGTGAGAGCCAGCTGTACATCACACACGTCATAAGTCCAGTAGACTGTTGTGTGCATGTCAGAGAACCCAGTGGTGTACGCAAACTCAAGAAGGTAAGAAATTACATTTACAGCTCTTTACAGCTATCATTGCACTTACTGTCTTTATTGTTCCCAGTCCATTAATGTCCTAGCTTCAGTTAAAGTTCAGTGTTTTATGTTATGTTTTGTATAAACATAAATGTATTCTTCTGACATACTGGCTTTAGGGTCATCAGCTAGTTAATTAATGACACTCCAAGGTTTAGTTCAATAGTGCAATAAAATCGCTAAAAAATAAGTGATTGTGCCTCATATTGTTTATCATACCCGTAGACTTTTTGTGAATTTCATTTAACATTTAATTCAGCGACAGATACGGCTCAACAAAAAATTATTTAGTATTTGATTGTTGTTCAACCACTGTGTGCTTTTCATTTCGAGCACTGTGGAGGAAGCTCTGAATAACAATGGGGTACATTTACTCTGTGTTTTTATCACTTGGACACATTCACTAGACATCCATGCTGAATATATCAAATGTCAAATGTTGAATATTTTCCAGGACATTAATATCTGTGCAGCTGTCAAATTCTCACCAACAGTGCTGGTCCCATTGCCCAGACTCATCCACAAAATGCTGACCAACAATATGGATAAAATGTTCCTCTTCCCTCTCCAACTCATCTGTCTAATTTCCTCCTCCCTTCTCTCCTCTTCTGACCTCCTCTATTCTCTTCTCATCCATTCTATTCTTCCATTTTTCCCCTCTCCTTCCTTCTCATCTCCTCTATCATATGCTCTATCATCTCATTTCCTCCTCTCCTCTCCTATATCCTCTCCTCTCCTCTCTTCTCTTATAGTGACCAACGACAATATGGACGTTTTGCCCTTCTGTTTGCTCTTCCTGTTTGGGGTCAAAGGTCAAGGGTCATCTGTGTGCCCACACCACTGCTCCTGCCACCAAGATCGCGTCAACTGCAGCCACAGGTCCCTCACCAGCTCAATGCTTCCCGCCCACTTTCCTCCTGGCACCACCCAACTCAATCTCCACGGCAACATGTTGACCACCTTACCCAATGGGCTTTTGGACGACCTGAACGAGCTCCGCTCCGTCTCTCTCCATGGCAACCGGTGGACGTGCGACTGCGGAGTGCTCTATCTGCGAGCCTGGCTGATCCGCCAGTCCAGCGACCATACCTTATACCTCAACATCAGCTGCAGCTCCCCTCCCAACCTGCAAGGGAGGCCGGTGATCTCCCTGACAGAGGAGGAGGTGCTGGAGTCTTGTTACTACTGGTACTGTGACCTGGCATTGGCCTCGCAGGTCTGCCTGCTTGTGTTTGTGTTGGTGCAGGTGCTGCTCCTGGTGGCTCTCATTGTCTTCCTAAGGAGGTTTGAGAGACTGGCACGGGAGGTGAGGAGAGCCACAGCAGAGACTACATTCGGAGATGGTTTGACGGCCAATGATTACGAGCCCCTGAAGGAAGGCCGCACCTGAGTCCAGAGAAGCCTGTGTGGTTGTCTCATGTCCACATATTGCACTATACACTAGCAATCAGCTGAATAGTAAAGGACCTATCATATGAGACCCCTGTCTTGCCTAGCTCATTAAATGATGCTGATAACAACATATTGGTATATTGCCTTAGGGAGAAACCAACTGTAATTCCTAAGTCTGGCTTACTTATTATATCTAAGCAATTTTTAGTGATCATTATGTGGATACATTATTTTTACCGCAAAAGGTTTTTTGTATTCTGTTATATCTGCATTGTGTCATACTGTATACTGCTTTTTTATCAAAAGAAATGAGTCATATTTTCATTGTACACGACTACTATGAGTATTATTATATTATTAAAATGTCACAAAATAATAATTATGTTTGTAGTGCAATTGTGGATTATTGATGTTATGTTTGGTCTTTTCTCTTCGAGTTGTTCACAGTCAATGATTAAAAATATATATTTTACACTCGTGTATTGTGACTCAAAATTGTTCATAAAAAAAGTCAAACGACTTTGTGGTGATGAGTCTTCTGTGGTGTTGGTGTGTCTGTGACGGGATCTGTTACACGGTGTCTATGACGGGAGGACATTTTGTAGCGGAACCATTTCCTGGGACTCTTTCGTGCGCGGACCTGTTTCCGGTGCGCGGACGTGTTTCCGGTGCGGACACGCGTGAGATTTGTTTACACGTGAGATTCGAAACTTGTGCTGGATTTCATATTTTTTTTAATAATTTCCACGCCGTTGATGAAGTATTCTGTGCCGCACTGAATAAAAGGTACACATTTAATTGTTGTACGTCAAATAAAAAAAACAGGCAAACTATGGTGTTAGCTGGATATCATCCTAGAAAACAAAGTACCAATAAGAAAACTACATGCATTTGTTGTATGTTAACGTCACACATAATCGTATCATGTTAAGTTAATATACCCCCCCAGCGTTTAAGATTATTGTTGCGCAATACTATCATCTGGTTAACTTGCATTTTCTGTACAAGATGGGGCGACTGAGAAAGAAGTACAACTGGAAGGGAAGGCAACAGAATGAGACTCAATCTCCAGGAGGGGATGGCTCGGCAGATGTAGTTGTGGAACTGGAAGGTGAGAATGGCGACAACATTAGCAGAATGATGCTCTTTCTGAGGTCCATCGCTAAATTTAAAACGCTTCCCCTCGATTCCATCTAACAGGTGGGGCCAAGTTAAAGGGTGTGGATAGCTGCAATGCCCTGGTCCTACCTGCCAACAAAGCCAAGAAGAAGGTGGTTGCAGAGAAGCCAATCTCAAAGAGAAAGCCCCTCACAAAAAAGCAGAAGAAACAGCTGGAGAGGGTGCTGAAGGTTAAGGAGAAGAAAGCCCAGGTATGTGATGGTCTGCTCGAAGCAGGAGAACCGGCCATAATCTGTCATCTGAGGGAAAAAAACATGTTAAATGTGTGGTCCCATCCTAATATCTCCTAACTCATACCTGATATTTTCCAAAATTCCAAAACACAGCGCCACATTTTCTAATGATGTCTTCCTAATTCAGAGAACGGGCATATTGGCCAAGTTGGCGGAGGTTCAACTGCCAGAGTCTGAGCTGAAGCTGCTCTACACCACCGCCAAGCTGGGGACGGGAGAGAAGCTTTACCAGAACAAACAGTATGTGCTGCTCATGCTTGTACACGCTGGCAACGTGGATGATAGGAAAAACATAGCAAGAATCAACGCAATTCCTATGTGTGTGTGGCGAAATCCTAATGGCAGGTTTTTGGTTGACTTCTCTCAGGATGATTGATGAAGTGGAAGATGGCGGCACAGTGCCAAAAATCAGTAGCCTTAGTGGAGTGAACAGGAAACGCAAATGGAAAGAAGAAATAGAGGTGGATGAGGAGAAGAAGGAGTAGAGGAGGAGGAGGAGGAGAGCAGCGATGTGGACACTTCCTCGGATGAAGACTGCGGGGATGATGGGGGAGAATCGGAGATGGCCAGACCTGAGAACCAAGCCTCCTCTGTCGGTTCGGAGATAGACGTCGGACAGGAGCCTAAAGAAGAAGGTAAAGAAGTGGCGGCAAGCAGCAGTGAGCAGAAGGAAGTAGAGGCGTGTGCGCTGCCACAGCCAGAGGACGTCCCCGTCAGAACGCGGTGCCAGCCGGCGGTCTTCATTCCAGTTTTTAGACTGCCGGCGATACAGGTACACTGTCGCTTTATCTTCCTGTTCTCCTTTGAAATCCCTTCTTGTATCTTGGCTGCAAAAACTATAAACGACTGTCATAGTGGTGGTTGGCTTTGTGCAGGGGGTTCGCTCATGTGTTTGCTCTTGTTCCCCAGGAGGCTCGACTACGCCTCCCAGTGCTGGCGGAGGAGCAGGTGATCATGGAGGCTGTGAGGGAGAACCCCTGCATTGTCCTCTGTGGAGAGACAGGAAGCGGGAAGACCACACAGATGCCTCAGTTTCTGTACGAGGCCGGGTATGCCAGGTAAAGGTGGACATTTTTTAAATCCTTCATTTGTTTTTCTTTAGTTTCTCGGCAAGTGTAGGTCCTGAAAATATAGTGTTTTATAAGATACAACTTATAAATACCTGATGTTATTATGCTGTTATTAACACTTACAATTATAGAATGAAATCGTGTAGGGTTTTTTATAATCAAGTCACTATCCAATAGCATATTTGTATATCCATATGCCACCATGTAACATGATACTATAAAACAGATAATGATTTTGAGATTCAGGCTATATGATTCAGCCTTAAGACCAAACGTCTCCTCTAGAAACAGCCGTGTCCAGTTACACTCATCCAATGAGCTGTCTTTGTCTTCATACTCGTACATACTTGTTTCTCCAGTGGAGCAGGGATTGTAGGCATCACAGAACCCAGGAGAGTGGCCGCGGTCAGCATGTCCCATCGTGTGGCCAAGGAGATGAACCGGTCCACACAGTATGTTCCTAATCCCCCCACACTGTGTGGATAATGTGTATGTGGTGTGCTAAAAGCATACGCATTGTGATTATTTTAGCCTTTCTAGTACACATTGTTGTTTCCAAAAAAATATATTTTTGGTATTTAAAGTATGTCATTAGAACATGATGCCCGCATTTACTTTGTACTAAATATTTAAATATTCTCAATGAATACATATTCTTTTATGTATTTGTGTTCTAACCTTGGGTCATCCTGTTTTTAGAGTGGTCTCCTACCAGATCCGTTATGAGGGGAATGTGACCAGTGACACAAAGATCAAGTTCATGACTGATGGTGTCTTGCTGAAGGAAATTCAAAAGGTACGGCTGTATTCATTTACTAGAGAAATGGTGAAGTGTGGAAACACTATCTCCATGCCATCCCAGGGAAGCTAGGCACAAATGAGTCTTATTTTAAGCTTATTTGAAGCATCTCTTTTCAAATACTGTTTGAATCAGAACTATAGTCCTCATTCCTGTTCTTCCTCATCCCACAGGACTTCCTGCTCCAACACTACAGTGTGATCATTATAGACGAAGCCCACGAAAGGAGTGTGTACACAGACATCCTCATCGGCCTGCTGTCTCGTATAGTGCCGCTCCGGAACAAGGTAAGAAGCACGTGTCCAGACGTTCGATTTGTGGTCCAATAGCTGTTTTTGCTTTTGAAAGAGTGAGCAAGCCACTCCCTCCCTCCTTGCTGTCTCTCTTGTTGTCCTATTTCCATCGGTTTGGTTATGATTTAGCTTTGGTTATGCTTTAAGTTTGGTTACACATTAAACGTCCCTTCTCCACACTACTTTCCATTCAACCAATACACTCCACACCATGCACTGATAATACAAACTTCCACCACATTCCACTTTGTCATTATTATTTGTAGTTATCACGACTGGTGTCCCTTTTGTTGTCATACTTTTGAGCTTGGCTGTGACAGTCCCTCCCTGCTGGGTTGTGTGTCTTTTACTTCCCTGATCTGAGCTCTGTAGCATCATGCTAGCCGTGTGTTTTGCTTTGGGCTCCCGCCAGAAAGGCCTGCCCATGAAGCTGATCATCATGTCCGCCACTCTGCGGGTGGAGGACTTCACGGACAACAAGAAGCTGTTCCCATCCCCGCCGCCCGTGATCAGGGTGGACGCCCGCCAGTTCCCCGTCAGCATCCACTTCAACAAGCGCACGCCCCTGGAGGACTACACGGGAGAGATCTTCCACAAGACCTGCAAGATCCACCGCATGCTGCCGCCAGGTACCCGCTAGCCACATGCAGGGACAAAGGGCTGACTAGATCAGACTACCAGCCTACCCAGTGGACGGTCAGAAAACATCTAGGTACTAGGTACACTCCCACTTGTGATGTCACTTTGTCACAATGACAATTTGAGTCGCATGATAATTTTGAAAGTGCTTGTAATGGCTAATCACGCTCACACCTGGTGGTATAATAGGGCCCCTTTAAGCACTCACTGGTAGCCTGCTTTCCTACATTAATGCATCCTCAGTTAGTGGTATATCGGTGTGATTGACTGGGATATGGACACTTCCTTCTCCCAAAAGGTGGCATTCTGGTGTTTCTGACTGGCCAGGCAGAGGTCCACACCGTATGTAGGAGACTGAGGAAGGCATTCCCCTTCAGGAAGTCTATCACAGACACGGGTAAGAGCAACAATAAACACACTCATACTCTGCCTCGTTCATGGCCAGAACAACTCTCAACACACTATTTCTTTGGTCAGGTGAGGAGGACACCTCAGAGGAGACAAGGAAGTTTAAGAAGGCCAAGCAGAAGAAGACTGTGGTAAGACATTATCCTTTTGATTATGGATTATGAATTAAAGGTGGGTCGGGTTAGTAGGTAGTAGGGGTGTAACAGTTCAGTTTGTTTCACATTTTTTGGTAATAAAGTCCTAGCCCCATGAGACGATTCTGATCTTGCGAGTTTTACACTCCTTTTCCCTCTCTGAAGATCAGTTTGTCCAGGCTTCAAGTTGTCCACTTGTGGCCGAACCCCAGTGGTTCGGCCACAAGTGGTTGAGTGTTCCTCCTCTCTGGTCCCCAGCCCCTGCCACGGATCGACCTGGACAACTACTCCGCCTTGCCAGTGGACGAGGGTGACGAGGACCGCCTGGCAGGGAACGGAGACGAGTACTACGAGGGCTCCGACCTGGACCTGGGAGATGACAGCGAAGACACGGGTGAGACATGCCTCGGACTCCACCACAGCTCCAACAGGACCCGCCGTCAGAATGAGTGTGTACTAACTGAGGTTTGTGTGTCTTCTTGTGTTTGTTTTTTAGATGAGAAGGCCGACCCATCTATTCCTCTCTATGTCCTCCCCCTTTACTCACTCTTAGACCCTGAGCAGCAGGCCAAGGTAAGCAGGGCAGCAACGTTGAACCCTGACTTAATGACATCATGAGAAGTAAGCATGGCAATATAAATGGATAAATAACCCTGTCTATAAAGCCAATATAGTAGCAAAACACCGCTATTAAAGCCGCTAATAGTGTATCCATTTGTGGCCTAATTAAAATGAGGTAAACGCATTTTCTAATCAATGAGTACCACAAATGTATCCGTGCTAGATGACAGACCGCCGCTATGAATTATGATTCCACGTGGTGCGCATTGTTGATTACCTGCGCAGGTGTTCAGACCGCCTCCCGCTGGAACTCGCCTCTGTGTGGTGGCCACCAACGTGGCAGAGACCTCCCTCACCATACCCGGCATCAAGTACGTGGTGGACTGCGGACGGGTCAAGAAGCGCTACTACGACCGCGTCACCGGGGTCTCCTCCTTCAGGGTGGACTGGACCTCCCAGGCCGCCGCCAATCAGAGGGCCGGCAGAGCTGGACGAACGGAGCCGGGCCACTGCTATAGGTCAGGCGTCACCTAGAGTTCCTCCTTCAGCACCAGAGAGTCTCTCTCTCTTTCTCTCTCTCCCCAGGGGCCGCTTGGCTGGTGAATTTGTTTCTCTTGTCGTTCGATAGGCTGTACTCGTCCGCAGTGTTCGGGGACTTCAGCGAGTTCTCCGAGGCAGAAATCACCCGCAGGCCTGTGGAAGACCTGGTGTTGCAGATGAAGGATCTCAACATTGACAAGGTCGGTGAAGGAGAACCCAACATGGGTTCCCTACCAATGGAGGGATATTAGTTACTAAATTGAAATGTGTGTGTGTGTTTTAGGTGGTGAACTTCCCCTTCCCTACCGCTCCTTCTGGCGAGGCTCTGATGGCAGCTGAGCAGCTGTTGGTATCGCTGGGAGCTCTAAAGGAACCGCCTCGCTCTGGAAGGTAGCAGACGCTCTCTTTCTCGCTCGCTCTCTTTCCTCGCAGTGACATAACCACATATAGTCTGTATATGACGCTAAATCCACAGGTATGTTTACATGCTAATGCAACAGAGAAACCTGTATATCTACAGTATTACGATCCCCCTTAAGCAATGGTGAAGTCAAAGGCTCTGGTAGGGTTGTATGGGTTTATAAGGGACACGTGTTGCTGATGAAATTTTGCTTCCACAATATAATGACATTAATCCATCCTCTTTGAAATGTCTCTCTTTCTAAGGGTGCGTGACATAGAGCGAGCTAAAATGAGCTGCCCCATCACTCCGCTGGGCAGGGCAATGGCTTCATTCCCTGTGGCGCCGCGCTACGCTAAGATGCTAGCGCTAGGGAAGCAGCAGGACTGCCTGCCCTATGTCATTGCTGTGGTCGCGGCCATGACAGTCCGGGAAATCTTTGAAGACCTTGAAAGGTGGGCTGCAGCTCCACGTCGTGTTATTTTTTGTTTAGTTTTGTGGTTTATTTTTTTTGTCGACCTGCAGTAGCTATTGTTCTCCTTCCTCTGCAGGCCTGCGGCAAGTGAGGAGGAGAGTTCGAAGCTTGCCCAGAACAAAGCTCGCCTGATGCAGATGAGGAGGCTGTGGGCGGGCCAGGGCCCATCGCTGCTGCTCGGGGACCTCATGGTCTTGCTGGGTACAAACATATTCATTTATTTACACACATCAATTGTCTCACATTGTTCAGAATTCACTTTGTAATTGATCGTTTTAAGATTATAAATTCATATATGCATGCTTTAGTCATTTTTCTATGCTTTCCTGCTGTGTGTGTGTGTGTGTGTGTGTGTGTGTGTGTGTGTGTGTGTGTGTGTGTGTGTGTGTGTGTGTGTGTGTGTGTGTGTGTGTGTGTGTGTGTGTGTGTGTGTGTGTGTGTGTGTGTGTGTGTGTGTGTGTGTGTAGGTGCCGTGGGGGCGTGCGAGTATGCTGGCTGTACACCCGAGTTCTGTGAGCAGAACGGCCTGAGGTATAAAGCCATGGTGGAGATCCGGCGACTCAGAGGACAACTTACCAACGCAGGTACACACACACACACACACACACACACACACACCCCCACGACACCCAACACGATAGATGGTGGATGATGCTTTTATATTTGATTGCCAGTGAACGCAGTATGCTCCGAGGCGGGTGTGTTTGTGGATTCCAAGATGGCGCCGCCAACAGAAAGTCAGGTGGTTTGTCTGCGTCAGATATTGCTGGCTGGACTGGGGGACCATCTCGCAAGACGCATACGAGAAGAAGAAATACTCGATCCAAAATGGCGGAATGGATACAAGGCAAGTACAAGGACAATCCAATGGGTATCTTGAGACATTCTATCTGTGTACTCCATTTCCATGAGTCTTTTGCATTAGACTAGGGGATTAAAGGTGAAAAGAGGGTTATCGTGTATACTAACCATTTGACACAAGCCTGGTTAAATGACTATTTATGCGATATAAACTGAGCAGCTTTTTTCCGTTTCCAGACGCCTCTTCTGGATGACCCAGTGTTCATCCACCCCACCTCTGCGTTGTTCAAAAAACTCCCCGAGTTTGTTGTCTACCAGGAGGTCATGGAGACGACCAAGATGTACATGAGAGGTACGTGTGGATGGAGATTAAAGGTCTTGTTGTGTAGAGCTCTTTGCTGTGCAGCAAGAGATATACAGTACAAACAAAAGCATGTTGTAACTAGGGTTGGGTATCGTTTAGATTTATCCGATACCGGTGCCAAACCGATACTTTTAAAACGATACCGGTGCCAAAACGGTGCCAGAACCGATACCTTCTTTAAAAAGAGCAAACAACAACCAGTGTTAATTTCGTTAACGAAATGTTTGACGAAAAATATGCGTTAACGACCTTTTTCCCATGACTAAGACGTGACGTTGACGTGACGAAAACGGATCTTTGAAAATAAAAACTGTGACTAAATCTATTTTTACTTTCGTGACGAGACGAGACGAAAATGTTCGTGGTGGACGAACGGACATTCAAAATTGAATTAATTATTAAAGAGTTTGATTCCAAAACGCGATAAGCGCCATTAAAAAAAAAAAAAAAAAAAAGAATCGTTTCCGCAAAACGCGACAACCGGCTAGTTTCTCTGCATTATATTATGATATTATTATATTATTATATTATTATATTATTATATTATTCCCTTTCTTTCCAAACTGTGATAAACGCCACGACAGATTTTCAGCAGACTCAGATATATCCGCTCGGCCAATCACAGCGCGCCATTCCCGTGACTAGCCTAGTGACAGCTGTCAAAGTCCTGTCAGAGACAACACACACATATCGTAAGAGATTTTAAGCGAAATTATTCATTGAATGAAATAATGAATAACTTTGATGGAACAGAGGAGCCGGTGGTTGTTTCTACAGTGGGAAAAAAACAAACCATCAAAAGATCATCATAGACGGGAGAATGTGAAGAAAATGCGACATTCCTGGCGGTGGTCGCTAGACCTTATTAAGACGCAGAAGCGCCTGGTCCACACACACACACACACACACACACACACACACACACACACACACACACACACACACACACACACACACACACACACACACCAATAAGACGGACTGTAGTCACACTTATCAACTCATTGCTGGTGATCTTGATCAAAACGTCCAGTCTTTCTACGCTCATTCAAGTAAAGTTGAACAGGACCAGGCGCTTCTGCGTCTTATAACAGTTAATAAGGTCCAGCGAGTGGGGGGGGGGGGCAGGCGCGCATTGTCGGGTTTTTATCAATCAGATGAATGCATCAAATCTTCGCGCAGTATGACGATCTATGCAATCACTAGAAGGATACCCGGTCTGTTGTTCACAGCAGTTCCGGTCATCTTGTTTTTTTAAATGTGACTAAAACTAGACTAACATTTTATGAGTTTTCGTCGAAGAAAACTAGACTAAAATTAAGAAGGTTTTTAAACATTTGTTGCAGGTACTATTGTTCGCGTTTTTTGGGGTAAAATGCAGCCAGACTTTCGACCGTCGTGGTTTCGGCATTTTGCGGGTACTTGCTGTCACTGTCTGATTGAAATGTTTACTAAAGTTAGGTGTGGGTTGGGCAGCGTGACGTGTGCATCAGCGATATTTCGTTTCGAGCACTAGAGGGCGCTGAAATGCAGTGGATATTTCAAATGGCATTTTAACTACTGGCACCGAAATATGCGTTTTGATTCGGTACGGTTAGTACCGGTTGTACGGGAACCGGTTCCATAGTGGTACCGGTTCTCGGTACCCATCCCTAGTTGTAACCATACAACGATACAGAGTTCAAAGTCTATCTCCTGGTCTTCCTCAGTGGTGTCAGCGGTGGAGCCGGAGTGGATCCCCCAGCTGCTGCCCCAGTACTGCCATTTTGGGCTTCCCCTGGGGATGCCGTCACCGTGGCTCTGCCCCGCCACGGGCGCCATCAAGTGCCACTGTACCAGCACATTCTGTAGGTCACCTTTACTCTGTAGCTCTGCCTCCGCTCCAGCCTGCCCATTTCCGTCCCCCCCCCCCCCCAACTTATTTTTGTGCATTTGTGTCCACACACGTCGTTTTAACCCAAGCAACATCTGTTATTGGTACTTGGCTTGTAGCTATGAAATATTAGAACTTGCTACTTTTACATCATTTTTCAGCAATCTCCTGCAAACTACGTGCATGTTAGGCAGCCCTTAATCTCGGATCCTGCAGAACTTCTGGTCGTGTTTCCTGTTTCCTTTATGGAGATATTCTACCCAAGAAAAGTCATTTGTGCGAGTGGATGAAACCTTCAGAAGGGGATTTTTAATAAGTATTTATACACTATGTTGATTTCAAACCTTTACAGACACTTTTTAATACAGTTAAATACTACTGGCTCTGTTGGTGCTCCAGCAACATGATTGGTCAAAACAAATATGAAGAGAAAGAAAGTGAAATGCTCTGTTCACCTCGATTTCAGCTAGTCTGCCAAGACTAGCTGAATATATATTAATTATTAATCTAAAGTCTGATTTGTGAGACTAGGTGACCCTACATACACATCAGGCAACTCCCACGTGGGGTTACGTAACCCTGTCTGTTTGTATGTCAACTCTGCCATCATCTCTTGCAGACCGCGTGGCGTGGGAGCTTCCTGCTATGGAGAAAGACTACCCAGAAGGACTAGACCGATACAAGCTTTTTGCCAAGTTCCTCCTCGAGGGAGAGGTACCGCAGATAACTCTGGTTATGTCATTATTCAGCGCTTTCCCACTGTCATTTGCATAACATAGCATCTTATGTGTGTGTGTAGGTGTGTCCTAAGCTGAAACAAAACTGCAGCCTCCTTCTCTCAAACCCCTCAATAATGATGAAGACGTGGGCGAAGTAGGTTTCAAAAAGGCCCTTTACATTATCATGGCCATTACGTCCTCCACATGGCTACTTAAAAAGCATATTTTCTGACATCTGTTATGATTCTACAGACTGCAGCCAAGGACTGAGGCTTTGCTGGTTGAACTGGTGGCAGAGAAAGTTGACTGCCGAGATGCGCTTTTGTCAGTATGGAAGGACAAAGAAAAATGTAAGCGCAAAATAATGTTTGACTAGTCTTTGGCTCCTAAAAGTACATACACGCATTCCTGGCCTTCTTGATAAGATGCCATCTAACTCTTTTCTCTCATGTCCTCGCTCTTTCCTTTTAAGTCCTCCTATCTGCGTACTGCCAGTGGCTACCCGAATCCGTCCACCAGAAAGTGGCTAAAAGTTGGCCTCCTATATAAAGGAATTGATTACCCTATGCGGAAGATGCCTGAGAAGGATTCATTTCAGAGACTTGTGACAAGACAGCCACCTTGCCTCAACCAATGGACGTGACAGCCCCCAAGTCATCTCTTTCTCAAAGTGCTCATGTTGGACAGAAGTGGTGAAATGGTGGCATTTTTACAGTTTCACCTTTTTATATATCTGAACTGAATGTTTTATCACTGTCATGACTTCTACCTGTGTGTAACAGGTAGAAGTGTTGTCAAGCCTGTCAGATTTGGTCTGTTATAAGACTCAATAAAACAATATGGCTTTGAGTGAGATTGTGTTTGTTTTTGGTTTCTCAAACATCTGTATTATAAAACAATTGTTGTTAAAGAACTCTCCGAATACCAGCATACTATACTTTTTTTGCATAATTGGTGTGTATTTTTGCTCTATATTGACCATGGACAGCGCTTGGTCAGCAAAATGAGAAGGGCCTCCCTGCATTAAAACGAGCTAAACGGCTGCTTTAATATCATGCTATGGTCTTCTGTGTGAGAACTTCGATAATGAGGCTGAGATTTTACATGACATTGTTAATACACGCATGTTGTATTATATTTATATCTATTTTGGGATAGTTTTCTACTGTACCTTCGTCTCGTGTGTCGGAGCACCTGATTGGATGACCGCTGGTGTCGTCATTTTTAGTTGCCGACGACTTCCGGGCGAAGCGGAAGACAACACTTGTGTTTTGGTTCTGCTCCGTCTCACGCTTGCGTTAGATTTTGGACAAACCAAAACACACTCGGTTTAGGTGAACTTAAAACCGAGTCCAGCCAAGATGGTAAGTAGCCCGTCAACGACGACGCGGTCCTAACAGCTGTGATCCCGCTATTCAAGTCTTTTTTGAGGCTATTTAAGTGTGTTTCCCCCGAAAGATGCGCTGTCACGATTCTCACGTATACAACCTCGTATTGTGTGTCCTGTCAAACGATGTACCTTTTGTGCACCCGTCGTGTCATGACATTTTTCTCACGTTTTCTTATGTTTTTTTTGTGTGATTTGTGACAGTTTTCCTTCAATGTGTTCGACCACCCGATGCAACGGGGTTTCCAAAACCGGTTCTCCACTCAGTACCGCTGCTACTCTGTGTCGATGCTTGCGGGTCCTAATGACAGGTCTGACGTGGAGAAAGGGGGCAAAAGTATGACCTTTATACATGACACGTTTTCAACATGAACAATTTCCAACAAATTGTGCAATAATCAAACTTTGAAACTTCTTCCCCCAGTTATAATGCCACCATCGGCCCTTGATCAACTCAGTAAGTCCGTCTTCCATACATTCCTTTGACATAATAGTATCACATTTATTTAGGAATGTCTTAAGGATTTTTTTTAATTTGCTGTCCCATACAGGCAGGCTTAACATCACCTATCCCATGTTGTTCAAGTTAACAAACAAAAACTCTGACCGAATGACACATTGTGGTGTTCTGGAGTTTGTGGCGGATGAGGGAATCTGCTACCTCCCACACTGGGTAAGAAAGACAAACTGGTCAGAAGTTAGGGATGGAAGAGAATTTCATGCTCACTGGACCATGAGCTAAGCTGCCACGTGAGAACAACCTGATCTTGCGAGTTTCACTTTTCAGTGGGCCTCAGAGGAATTGTATTTGGATAGACTCACGAGGCTACCCTTACACTGCGACTGTGAAAGAACAGTTCCATGGGATCGTTTGGTCACTGATTGTGTGGTGTATTTTCTGGTTGTTTCTGCAGATGATGCAGAATCTCCTGCTGGAGGAAGGAGGTCTAGTTCAAGTGGAAAGTGTTAACCTGATGGTTGCAACCTACTCCAAGTTCCAGCCACAGAGCCCAGACTTCCTGGATATTACAAACCCCAAAGCAGTGTATGAAAATAATCAAATTAACTTGATTTAGTAACGCTACAATGAATAAATAGTTAACATCTACAGCGTATCCATCCTGTGTTACAGGTTAGAAAACGCCTTGCGAAACTTTGCCTGCTTGACAACGGGGGATGTCATTGCTATCAACTACAATGAAAAGGCAAGATATGCATTTTTATGTTCTGTTCATCCCTGTTGAATAATGTTCACCACTGTAGTACGTGAACTTGTCCATCACCTGTCATGTCCATGCAGGGGTAGTAAGTATGTTTTTTCCATTTCAGATCTATGAGTTGCGGGTTATGGAGACCAAGCCAGATAAAGCTGTATCAATCATTGAGTGCGATATGAACGTAAGACCATATATTTACTTGCATGATTAATACACATACATAGAGTACACTCTGACACTATGACTATGTCTCCACCGTGACTCTTGCTGTTGTTCAGGTGGACTTCGATGCTCCTTTGGGTTACAAAGAGCCAGAAAGGAGACCTCAGCACCATGAGGAGCCCGCGGTAAGGAACCAGGGTTTTTCAAGCGCACTTGTATTCTATACAGTTCCATTACTCGCACATTACATGACTCATGCTCTCTCATTGCCTTGCAGGAGGAGGAAGGGGACCCCAGCAGCTATGCTGACATGGACATGGGGTTCAGGGTGAGTATACAGTGGGGTGTGATGTACTGGCGAACATGCATTTCCATGAATATACCTACCAACATGATAATTCTATCTTCCCCTTTGTCTATAGGCCTTCACTGGATCTGGCAATCGCCTGGATGGTAAAAAGAAGGGCATTGAGCCAAGCCCTGCCCCCATAGATCCAAATGATATCAAAAGGTCAGACATCAGGATTGATCTATGCTTTAATCCTGCAAGTATAATTTGTTTCATTTGGGAAATGATGAATTACAAACTGAAGTTCATCTCTCTTCTCCAACAGAGGCATTCCTAACTACGAGTACAAAGTTGGCAGGATCACCTTCATCAGAAACTCAAGACCACACCCGAAGAAATTGACAGATGATGTAAGAAGGATTTTTGTCTGTTTTTCACCGTTTATTAACGGTGCATTAGTAAAGCTCCTACCAATCCCTTAGTTTGTTTTGGGTTGTTTTTTTTTCATCACACATTTCCAATGCGCAAGAGTTGAATGCACATGCCTCTGATGATTCACACTGTTCCACATTCCCAACAGGACGACGCGCTGAGCAGATTCATTGCTTTCTCCGGCGAGGGACAGTCACTGCGCAAAAAGGGCAGGAAGCCGTGAAGATGACCTTTTTTAAACGGGGAACTGTGTAGAATTGTTAAAGAGAAGATGGATATGAATTTTCTGACTCTTTTTGTCAATGGCGGTTTTGCAACAAAGTTTAAATGAGTTTTACTCTGGCAATGACACGTTTACTGAACATGCATTTGTAAGCACAATGGCAGTAGTAGTGCTGCCAGGAGTAAACACTGGTTTGTTACCAGACATAATAAGTCAACTGGCCTTCACTAGGGAAAACATCTGGATACAAATAATAATTTAAAGGGGTGTATTTTTCTGTTTTTGGATCTTTTTCATTTGAAACACCTAATTGAAACCAGGAACAATGACTCTTCAACCCCTTGTCTGCTTCTATTGCAATAGACCAAACAATATCAATTCAGTGATGATAGTGTCAAAGCTGTATTGAGCTTTTCTTTTCTTTTTTTGTGATTTGATTCCTTGAAGTGAAATTGTAATTGTTTTCTTTTTGGTTTAATTTATATTCACAAATAAAGATGTGCTTCAATTGTGTGTGTGTGTGTGTGTTCTTTAAAACATGTTTTACTCAAGGCATTGTACGCGCATGTCCCTGCATTTATGTCTACAATCGTGCGTACGGATTGGCCCGGTTTAGGTCACGTGGGCCAGTGACGTCACATGACGTCATTGCGCCTCCTCCTCGCCGACATCAAGACATGGAGAAAACTGCAGACGGAGTCCTGTGGAGAGTACGCATTGAATCTATTGCGCATTTTGTGGTATTGTGTGATTCAGCAATGTTCCGGTCATTCGTCGTATCGAGACCATTGTTTAGTAAACTAGTTGGTTAGCTAAATGCAGCAGCGACTGGCTAACTTGCTGGCTAACATCACCTTTGCAATCATGACCATCGACACGGACTGGTGTTGCTGAACAATGTCACAGTAAATGTTAGCCCTAATTAAAAGAAACTCATGGTCACTCAAGGGCCATGCACACCAAGATTTCATTATTGAATGCAGGCCTACATCAAAAATACCATGTAGGCTATATTATCGCATTGTTTCAAGAAATACAGTGACGACTTGAACCTGAAATTAGCCAAACATTTTGTATTTTTTTTGACAGCTTTTATCCAAAGCAACTTACAAAGGGACCAACAGTAAAACTGTTTATGCAGTGAATAGACAAATGGTGATGCCAATATCGTCTTTAAGTGTGTTTTTTTTATTTATTTTTTGTCCTCAGCCACCCCGTAGCTGCATGGACTACTGGAATGAGTTTAAACACTGTACAAGCTGGAGGCACCGTTTTCACCACTACTATGCCCATGGTACGTCGCCGTCCTGCCAGCAGTGGAAGGAGGACTACAATATGTGCACAGCATGGGAGAAATGCAAGGATCTGGGAGCCAAGGTATATAGTTCCCTGCATGAAACTAATTTGAGTAATGGGGAGGCATCTTCAATACCACAATTAAATACTGTAATGTACATTTTGTGAATATCTTTCTGCTTTTACAGGCGGCACTACAGAGCAGTGAAAGGAGCAGGTTGGCAGAGCAGAAAAAGTTTACTCCAGTTTGGGAACTAAGAAAAGTCCCTCCCAGAGACTGGAATATGCCTCTCAGGATTCCTGAAGACTTGAACTAGTGGATAAAATGAATGCCTGTTTATTCATTATGCACTTCTTAGCAATATTATTTATAAAGGTTGGCTTCCACTTCACATGGTAATCCTGTGGTGTATGTGGAGGAAACAAATTTTGTATCGCAATAAAAGCATATTTAATATTGCAATTAACTCGACTTATGTCATCTATGCCTTTAACTAAATGCTGATTGTTGCACCTGACACCATTTCAAATGTACAAAAAATATGTTTAATGTATTGACAACAGGATGCATTTCATGTCACATTTTAATTGACCATATGCAAATTTGAGTAAACCACATGATAAAACACTTGATGGAAATGTTGGAATATTATACACACACACACACACACACACACTTGATGTTATTGTTTACAGTAAAACATTTGATAACTACTAAAGATTATCCAATATGGGATGCTCCGGACTGGGACGACATGTGAAATGGGACTCTAATTGACACACCAACAAACATTCATGCCTGATTGTAGACTTTGGTGATGTCATTGTATTTGCCATCAGGGGCATCGTATTTGGGAATGGGCGGTGTGTAGCTTGGGCCCTCGTAACTGAAGGGAAAGACAAGTGGATCGGGTTCAATAGCAGCCTTGTACAACACCTCTGACTCAATCTTCAGATCCTCCAGGGCTTCCCTTTGGGCTTTCAGGGCGAGGTTTACAGCCTTCATCTCATCCTCATGCTGCTTCTGCGAGACATACAAATTATAAGACAATAACCAGGTTGAATAAATAGCCAATGTTTTGTGTATAGTCATGTGTAGTTCCAGTTTGATTTGCTTGCATCATATTGAACTTGTACAAAAACACCCAGGGAATTCCCGTATGATTTGGCATGTAAAAATGTGTGTACAATTACATGCTTGAAACGAGACCACTCCTTCAACAGCAGCGCTCTGTGTTCACTCTCCTCAAAGGACAGCTCGGGCTTCATGCGTGCTCTTTGGAATGAATATAAACAAAGTTACATTGGATTTTAGTGATCAGTTGATGTTTTGGCATAATAATGGGAACGCTTGAGAAGCTGTAGAGTTCTATATAGAACAGACATGATTGTGATGCATTACATATGGTCAGACAAAATCTAAACAGAGCTAGAGGATTATGTACCGTGTTTCATCCAGACACTTGGCTGGAGTGATGAAGTCTTCTATGGGTATGAATTCAGGTGGAATTTTCTCCATCTTCCTGAGCCTCTTCTTCAATCTCTCTCTATATATGACCTCTCTTTTGGAGTCTATCTTTTTCTTTTTTTGGGGTTCCGCACTGAAACAAAGGGGAGCACCAGGGTTATGTTATCTAGGCCATCAGATAAGCTCACCCACACAGGCATACGGGATTAGGTCAACGTACCTCAAAGGGGCGGATGTATGCAGTGTCAGCACCGTGTTGGACCATGGACTTTGCCTGGTATGACCATGTTTTTCCACAAAAATGCTGTCAACAAAAAGGTTGTTGCAATACATTTTTAACCCTTCAGTTCCATATAGCAGTTTCACCTATAGATCATGCATCTACATATACGTTTAAATAGACAGATGGAGGCCGCACAGGATAATGATAATCGTCTACAATAATTGCCATGTAAAGACAAGTGACAAGTAAACCAGTGCAACAGTCATTCCACACATCGATAGATCAACTCACCGAGGCACAGCGGTCTGTCGCCAAAGTACCTTACCCATACAGCGCGACACAGCGAGAGACATGTTTGTTATATCACCGAGATACACTCAGTTCACAGTCTGAAACACAGAACATTAACGTGTGTTGATCAATTACTATTCACGCGTTTCTCCTTGACAGCGAGCTGCGGACCGGGCGCAGGGATATGACGTCAGGAGGAACACTTTTGCAGACGCGTGTCGCACATGCACTTTCGAGTAATTTCTTTTTTCCACAATACATCTTTTTTCCACAATACATCTTTCATATTGTTGGCGTGGAAAACGACACGATATATTTGTTCATACTCGACATTTTCTGTTATATTATTATTATGATGATCGGCTGACGAGACATTTTCCTCGAATGTTACTCCGCAAAACACACAGTAGTCTCTGTTTTGAGGGGAAAGGTGAGGCTGCGTGCTCTGTGCTCACCGCTGCGCATTTCGACACAGTAATCAAAGAGCTTGGAAGCTGGGTGGCAGTGATCCAGACATCATTTGTTTTACATTCGTGGACTGTGCTGTGTGCCATGGCGCTTCTAAGAGGTAATAAACATGACAAACTACAATTGGTCATTTATCCTGTGGTTTATGCCTGTCTTCTCTGTGCTAATGCTACGCACACCTATGCAACAGTGAAACATAATCTCCTTGCATGCATTCAATTGAAGGGGAAAAAAAAAAAGTTATCTGAATCACCGTAGCGTGAAAATGTATACTTTATGTTGGTGTTTAATATCTAATTCACCTAATTGTAATATAAAAGCTGCGTTTTTGTTTGCCAAGAAAAATAGGGTAAAGGTTAATCTGTAAGAGCAGCTGTTGAGTCACTGTTTTCCTTTTGACTTTGATTACTTATCGCTGTACTTATTAGTGTTACCTACGTGCTAAATCTCTAATCTCTCTCCAGGGGTATTTATTGTTGCTGGCAAGCGCACACCATTTGGGACGTACGGTGGCGTTCTGAAGGACCACAGCGCCACAGACCTGGCTGAGCATGCTGCCAAGGCGGCCCTGGCTGCAGGGGGCGTGGCACCTGAACTTGTAAACAGTGTCATCTTTGGTAATGTCATGCAGGTAAACATGACCTCTCGGCTACATCTGCAGTACATTCTAGATCTGACTCGGTTATGATGCACTGGGGAAAATAACGGGGAAATAAAGCCGCGATTTGATCGCTTATTTATCATTTACCGCCTTTCACCCAGATGCATTAAGGAGCAGGTAGGGGTTAGGCATCTTGCTCATGGTAAGGCTGTGGACAGGATTGAATCCAGTACCTTTCAGCTGGGAGTCTGTTTATTTCCAATTCAGCAAATGTATCCCCTTTGTGTTTTGCTGATACAGAGCTCAGCTGATGCGGCTTACATTGCACGACATGTGGGTCTGAGGTGTGGCGTCCCCATCCCTGTACCTGCTCTCACTGTGAACCGCCTGTGTGGATCTGGCTTTCAGTCCATCATCAACGGTGCCCAAGTAAGAACTATAATAAGTTATTGTTATTCTGTGACAGCGAGCCTATGAATGAGGCCCACATCTGTTGAGCATGTAAACTGTTTGTTTTTAATGTTTTGTTGTTAAGCATTCCATTTACATTTAGGGCATTTGCTAGACGCTTTTATCCAAAGCGACTTACAAAGGGACCAACAGTAAAACTGTTTATGCAGTGAATACTATTTATTTCACTGAATGACAAATGGTGATGCCAATATCGTCTTTACGTGTACAGCCTTTGTACTTTATTACACATTTTTCAACAATTACAATTATCACACAACTTCTAAAAAGCTTATAATTAGCATTCTGATCGAACAATGTGATTGTTTTGTAGGAGATCTGCTTGAGAGAGTCTGAAGTGGTCTTGTGTGGAGGCTCAGAGAGCATGAGCCAGGCTCCATACGCTGTCCGCAACGTACGCTTTGGTACCAAGCTTGGGTTAGACCTCAAGGTCTGTGATCTTTTTTTTTACCTTAAATTGTATTTAAAAAAGCTAAATTAAATTGGGTTATTCAAGAACTTTATTCGTCACATACACATACAGGATACAGTAAAATGAAAAATGCACTGAAATGAAAAATGTCTACAAAATACACATCTCAATCATTGTACTTTTAATTTGAAATGTATAAATGTTAATTTCCACTTTCAATGTCACTTTAAAGATGGAGGACACATTGTGGGCAGGATTGACAGACCTCCATATCAAGCTCCCCATGGGCATCACGGCAGAAAACCTGGCAGAGAAGTACCAGATCACCCGAGAGGAATGTGATCAATATGCGTACAACAGCCAGCAAAAGTGGAAAGCAGGTTGGAATAAATATAAATTTTATATTCATTTTCCACTTGCTCAATGTGTGTGTGTGTGTTTTGGGATGAAACCTATGCCACTGGAACAGAATTTTGTCATTTGTCATTGGTTGGGATTTTAACCAAAATTCTTGTTTGACTGCAGGTCATGAGGCCGGTCACTTCACAGCAGAAATTGCTCCCATCGACGTGAAGGCAAAGAAGGGCAAGGTGCCAATGACCCAGGATGAGCACCCTCGTCCCCAGACCACACTGGAGCAGTTTGCCAAACTACCAACAGTCTTCAAGAAGGGAGGGACGGTTACTGCTGCCAATGCTTCTGTGAGTATAGATCTTGGAGCGATATAATACCGATGAACATGATCATATTAAATAATGATTAATCTGACACTACATTCACCAGATGTTTTTATTTGGACATTTTAAGAGCGAAAGGACCACTTCAGATGCACAATTACATCAATACATGGAATAAAAGTGATTGTATCTACACACATCTGCAAATAATACCTGTTTTAATTTGTATCTGCAGGGTGTGTGTGATGGTGCAGCTGCTGTGGTGATTGCCAGTGAGGAAGCGGTGAAAGAACACAAACTGACTCCACTGGCCAGAATAGTGGCTTATCATGCTGCAGGTTGTGATCCCAGCATCATGGGAATTGGTGAGTGGTCATTCAGCACTGATGTCAAATATGTATTCCCAATAAACATATATGCCATTCCAGTGAAATGCATTTGTACAATTTTGCTCAAATAAGAAAAATAATATATATATTAATTAATAAATAAATAACAAAAACGTATATATGTATTCACGTATATACTGTATATTTGTTTTGTTTTGTTATTTATTTATTTGTTGTTATTTATTTATATATAATCCGTTTTTGAAAGATTATCTGTTCTTTTTTTTTATGTAGGTCCTGTTCCAGCCATCACAGAAGCTCTTAAAAAAGCAGGCCTTTCTCTCAGTGACATGGATCTTGTTGAGGTGTGTTACTATGTTGTGCATGCCTCACAAACATCCCAGCATTTACAAGGAAGATGTGCCTCTCATTTACTATCTCAATGTATATCCATTCCATAGTTACTGCATATCTACAGTGTATCATGTGGGGATGTATTGGTGTAGTCAAAGAGGTGGCTGTTCTTTTTTTATTTTTAGTAAAGCTTGGTTCTGCTTTGCACAGGTGAATGAGGCGTTTGCCCCACAATACCTCGCTGTTTCTAAGGCCCTCGGACTGGACCAAGAGAAATGTAATGTCAATGGTGGCGCTATTGCCATTGGACATCCTCTTGGAGCCTCCGGGGCCCGTATCACCGGCCACCTGGTCCACGAGCTCAGGTAGCCTTGCCACGACAGCTTGTGTTTCATATGTCTGTGTTGAAATGTATTTGAGTTTGAGTATGTTCAATGTTACTATGCTGAAGCTTGAAATACAATTTTTTTTGGTTTTCTTTCCCAGGCGAAGAAAGGGCAGGTATGCCATTGGGTCTGCTTGCATTGGTGGAGGCCAAGGAATTGCCATCATCATTGAAAACGCCCAATAATTACACTTTTGACATGATGAGAAAATGATTTCAATTACTGAATCAACTGCAAAGGCAGCACAATTACCAACTTGTAATACATTGAATTTGATTCTCACATAGACTCAAAAGATTCAGTATTCAATTACTAAATATACGTCCATAAAAATTGTCATTGCTGCTTTATGAAACATAGTTAATAGAACAAATGTTTGTGTGCCTTCAGTACAGAATGAGGTAGAAACTTCAACATGTATGAAGTCTGGAACGACAAGCTTTATTTAATATAGTTCTGCCTTCTCATTTTGTATTCCAATGTAATACTGTGCTTTCAAATAAATGTACCTACAATTTTAATATTGGCTTGCTTAATTGTATTTCTTTACTATTTGGACTACCAGACTCAGAGTTTTTTCCCCAGGCCATCAGGCTTCTCAACCAGCAACACCAAACTCATTGATCATATTGATCACTTTACATATAGGCTACATTTATAACATTGAGGATATCTAGATTATTCAACTACTTCTAGATACATATGCCATATTCCCTATGCTATATTTAAATACTCTGGATACATATGCTCATTGGCGATATTAGATATATTATTGTGTTATCTTTATTATGTATAGTGTACCGTTCTCTCTCTCTAGTCAAATTATTTACACCATGGTTTTATTGGCATCCAAAAAATAAAGTATTCTTTTTTGGATTTCTTTATGTTAAACAAGGGTTTTGTTTTGTAGTTTTTTTTTTAGGCTTTTTGTTATTTCTCCTAAATAATTCTCCTAAATTCTCCTAAATAATTGTACTGTATCGCTATGCAACCTGGCACAAGAATTTCCTTCGGGATTAATAAAGTTCTATTCTATTCTATTCTATTCTATTCTAATGTCATTCAAGTTATAGATTTATGAACTGGAGAAAAAAACTAACGATATATATACATTAAGAAATAAACCGTTTGTATAAATAGACAAAGTTTTATACACACACACACACACACGTTCAAATTTTGGAAAAATGTCCTCAGGGATAAAAAAAACAAACCACGTCGCGTCGTAGTTGGACTACAAGGACCAGGGTCCTCGTGGTCCCATCAAAACCACTTGGCGTCGCGTGCGTTATATAACGTCACTTCCCCGGAAGTCGTTCTTTTTTTCTTAGCTAAGGTAAGGAAACGTTCTCCCTGTACCAAGTTTGGAAGATAATCGTCAAACATCTGCGTTATTCAATAAACATACTCGCGTCTACACATCGGGAGATGTATGTGTATGTCTTAACTACCCACTCGGGTGAATATGGACTGGTTCTATTTGCCATTAGCCGTAATAACGAGTTCAGAATGTTGGCGGTCGAGGACCCACCGGCACGTCATGCAATCTGGACGCGTGTAGCGTTTAGCACAGTGTTAGCCGAACGCTAGTACTGTGTGTTGGTATGATGTGTGTTAGAATAAAGTGTTTGCCGTATGCCGTGCGTGGAGCAATGCTCGTTACCTCTGTTGATCGGAGCTGACGTTAGCCGGTTGTCACGCCTGCCTCATTGGTGTCCTGGGTGCTAATACATACACAGTAATACGTACACAGCACCCTGTTCTTGCGCTGCGATCTGTCCTCCAGTTACAGTGTAAGCCGTACAAGTCACCATGATGCCATCTCATTGGTAACGTTTATGAAACTGCGTCCTTTGTTTTCAAGATCCTTGCTAAATTTGGTCATTTTAACATTTTAGATGGGAGAGACACAGGCTACCAAGAAGGTTGCCAAAAGGCATACCAGCCGTAACCCGGTTCTGGCCCGTGGGATCGGTCGCTACGGCCCGTTCTGCCATGAAGACCCGTACAGCTATGTACAAGCGCAAGCTCAAGACCACCGACACCAAGGTCAGCACAGATGAAACTTATTCATCAGTCCACCAGTGTGTCACTTTGCAGCCATGTGTTGGCTGTTCACCATGAAGTCCAAAGGTAACTTATTTGATTTCCATCTGCAGATCGAGAAGAAGCTGAAGAGAAACCCAGGGCCACCATCACCAAGACTGTGGGAGGAGACAAGAATGGAAGGCACTCGTGTTGTCAAGCTGCGGCAAGATGGTGAGTTCTGGTTTCCTTTAAAATATGATGACAGGTGTAAGGCCCAACGTAGTCATTATTGTATGCTTGGCAATGTTGAAGGTGTGCATATGCCTATTTGTTTTTGGGTCGGTCTGCTTCGGGAGCTTTAAAATGCGAGAGAAGCGCTTTACAATACAACTTCTAAAGTACTGGCTTTCGGATTATAAAATGATCATACACATAGAATATGCACTGAAATGAAATGTCAGCGGAATGTCCAAAAGTACTACAGATAACTATAATTGGAGGGATCTGAATATTTACAATTATTCTGCTGGTATTTTGCCAATCCAGACAGGGACAATTTTGTCCTTTGCCATGCGACATGCATATCTCTCAACTGTGTTCTGTTTGCATCGTAGCCCCCCGCTACTACCCCACAGAGGATGTTCCCCGCAAACTGAAGAGCCATGGGAAGAAGCCCTTCTGCCAGCACAAGAGGAAGCTGCGTTCCAGCATCACCCCTGGCACTGTGCTCATCCCTCCTCACCGGTCGCCACCGTGGAAAGGTTTGGACTGCATTGCTTATATCTGTGCAGTGCATGTGTGTTTCGGGCGGCCTTGCCATAACTGAGCATGGTTATTCTACTGACTTCAATGGAAATGGTTCACATTAAAACAGTGTAAAATGTTAATTTCACATGCTTCAAATGAGTGGACTTGAAGTCAAACTGTATTCTGGTCACATAAGTTATTCCCCCAAACTAAACTATGGCAGGATGTTGGCCCAGTAACCTCCGTACCATTGTTAAATAGCTGACTATACTGGTCAATGTTACCGCCATCCTTCATCACACGCACGTGAAATGCTTACAAAGTTATAGGATTGTTTAAGTACACCCTTCATGGGAGTACCAGTTGGCTTAAATTAGTAGTGGCTAATGGAACATCTTCAATTTATTTTGGTTTGTTTACATTTCTATTAAAGCACTTTTGACAAAGTATTATAGCTGGGTAAGCAGCCTATTGTCTGGCGTAATGATAAACCCTATACTAATTGTATTGTGGTTCTCTTGTGAGATGTGTACTAAACATTCCTTTTGTCTCTCTCAGCGCGTTGTGTTCCTGAAGCAACTCTCAAGTGGTCCTGCTTCTCGTCACTGGCAAGTGCTAACAATCTTTCTGTAATATTTCCACAACCTTATAATCGAATGTACCTCACTGCTCGGTTCATTTAATTTAATCCTGTTAATTTGAATGTGTTCCTCCCACACACACAGGTCCTCTTGCCCTGAACAGAGTCCCCTGCGCAGAGCCCAACCAGAAGTTTGTCATCGCCACCAACACCAAGGTAGATGTTTCAAGTGTTCAAGATCCCCGAAGGCCGTGGAAAGACGCCTACTTCAAGAAGACGAGGCTGGAGGAAGCCCCGTCACCAGGAGGGAGAGATCTTCGACACCGAGAAAGGAGGCAAGTCACTCGTCCAAACGCTGCACATAGATTATTTTTTTTGTCTTTGTACTGATTTTGTCTTTTCTTTGTCTACAGAAGTACCAGATTACAGAGCAGAGGAAGGAGCACCAGAAGGCTGTGGACTCTCAGCTCCTCCCCCTTATCGGCAAGGTCCCCCAGCTGAAGGGGTACCTCCGTAACGCTTTCTGCCTGTCCAACGGCATCTATCCACACAAGATCGTTTTCTAAATGCGTTAATAAAAGAGTCAGTCCCATGCCGTGAACTGGATGTTTGTCATTAATTCTGTACTTTTTTAAAAAGATTTTTAGTTCAACTGAACTGACAAGCAATTTAAAGGTCCTGTATGTAAGAATAATGAATCCATTCAGAGACTACATGTAGAATTTTACAGCACAAATCACTTTAAATTGCCATTTTATGAGCAGGTTGTGGTTGAAGTTAAAAAAAAAATGAGAGCTTCCCCGACTGTTGCGTAGAACAGCTTTTGTGCTGATTTCTCATTCGGGTTGGATTTCGTGGGAAAATGACATGTAGGCATGGATAATGAAATATATTTCATAGCTTATCTAAATGTGTAAAAGGTTTAACTATGATTAGAACTAACAGTTTCAGATTTTTGTCTCAACCCACGGAGCTCAGAATGCACTTGATTCTTACATATTTTAGAATGGGGCATTGGCACCTTGTGGGCTCTCGGAGCCATAACGTTAAATGAGTTTGAATTAATGCACTGCTTAACGGCATGTGTATATAAAGCAATGCTTTATTTGTTATGAAAATATCTGTTGCTTGACTATTTTAATGATTGTTTATTTTGATTCTCGACAACCGATCCTCTAAAAGACTACACTTGGCAAGTTTATTGCCGAGGACCCAAGGAAGTGCAGTGTTGAGTGTGAGGTTGTTTGGGTGAGCGGTGGGCACAGTTGGTCTGTTTGACTGGGCATGCTGCGAATGGGCACATGACAGATCTGTGACATACTGTGACAACACCAGTCTAGTTGGCTGTACACCTGCCTCTGTACTGGGCGCATCTTGAGGCTGCGCCTGGCTCCTTTCTGACCAGTCGGGGCATCTCATCCCAGGGAATGTCTTTCCTGTCAGAGCAGGGCACAGCATTGTGACGATGTCCAACAGCGGTGCATGAATGCAACGCTTCTCAGTGGCGGATAAATATGGGAGGGGTGATAAATATATTGCCCTCTTCTGCTCGTCACAACTCATCCTGCCTGCAGCAGTTAAAGCTGAGTATTGATGTCAAAGATTATCTAAATTCTAAATATTGATTAACTGCAGCTTCATAGTTGTAGTTTATTAGAATGGCTACTTGGGAATGTTTTGAATTGGTTATAGAGGCATAATGGACCAACAATGCAAACAGGCAAACGGGTATGCTTTAATTAAAAAAAAAACTCGTCAAATGTAACATGACAAAAATAAATACATGTATTTAGCGTTTATTACATGGCAACAACCCCCCCCTCCCCCACCCTCCATAAACAGTAGAAAGCAGCACAGAAAAAGGCGGTGCCCGTTGATCAGGAATGATGAGAGCCTTGCTGTAAAGTCAGTCAGTATTATGGTCATAAAGCTTCCTTCAGCCAGACTTGAACAGGAGAATGGCAACCTGGCCCAAATAGAAGTAGATGAAATGCTTGGTCTCGTGAGTTACGTAGCTGCCAAAATTCCTCCCAACAATGCAATGCCAAGTGGGGTTGAACTTCTTGTCAAACTCCTGGAAGGGAAGGACAAATATTTATTGATAAGTCAGTTCACATGGAAATAGGCTCACAGGTGGTAAATTGGTGTTATCATTTCCATGGTATTGTCTACATCGACCATAAACATCTAGAAGGGTTTCTGTTGCTACTGAACACAACAGTACGGAAGAGATTGATATAGAACTGAGAAGAACAATATTTATTGAGGGGCATAACTCGACAGTTATTGCAAGCGTAGTAATGGTAGATCTAAGTCACCTTTTTAATGTATGCAGCGATGTCTTTCTCGATATTATACTTCTCCAGGGCCTGGGTGGCACATTCCACCGCATCTTGCTGCATCTCTTCTGGCATATCTGCATTTTTGATCACTGCTTTCCTGTCAGACATGGTTGCCCTGGAAACAAAAAACAAAAAAACATTTCAACACATCAAGTAACTTGCTTAGGGGGTCTGTCACATACACATTATTATCTGACATCAAAGCTGCAGAGATGTTGAATTGGCCTCTACATAACACGCGTGCATTTTACTAATGTGCACGGAAATATACAGCATATTTTTTTTGGGTACACACAAGAAGGCCAATGTTAGCATTACATAACAAACGCATGACATCCACTAGAACGAAAACCATTTCCACTCGTGTTGCATAACAACTTCCATCAGCACCAAGGGAAGGTGCGCTCGCGGCTCGTTTCTATGGATACGCAACATATCGAACACTATCCTCGACGTATCGTCATCGACATTTTCCCGAGGATTGGAAAACCGCCGTACATTATTACCGCGCGCGCGCCACGTTCATTTAACATTTAACGTCGCGAGCACGTTATTCCTGCAAGTGATCGATCCACCGCATAAAAACACTTTACGTTTCATTCTAGAATCCCGCGTCGAGGTATGAACGCGTGCCGCCGTGCGATAGACAGCATAATGGTGTGTGTGTGTGGGACAGCCACCGCGCAGAGCCACCACGTCAATGAATGAACGAAATACGAACGTCAGTTTACACATCATTCCGTTGAATTAGAAACACGCATCAAACAAACACATACGTTGTAACACTGCGCGGTAATAAGAAAGCAATCGTCACGTTCACGCCAAATTATTGATGTACCTACTATTCTTCCGTAGATTGTTCTACTTTGAAGAAACGATTTCTCTCACAGCATCAACTCCCGCGAAGTGGTTGACACGAAATTAACGTGGGTGTGTAACGGCTACAGAATGATTTCTCGATCTCCTCCGATTGGTTGCGGGTGAACTACACGCGCATTCTATTGGCCGCCATTCCCGTTTTCTGCTGGTGTTTCTGCCTGCATTCTATATCAGCCCACAATGCTTTGCGGTTACAGTGACGTTGCCGTGGGAACTGTTGTAAATAACACAAGCGTACGATTCCTTGTCCTTATTAATACCGATCAAATCAGTCTGGCTGTTGTGTCGTGTGATTTTAAAGAGGTGGCGTTTAATCCAGCCAGCTACTCCCAGGCCACGTTGTTGTAGAGCCCATGGTTTTATGAGAGTCAGAAGTGTTGATTCTAATTATCCATGGTTTTGGTTGCAACTTCAGAACCATAAACCAGTTTGGTCATTCAAATTAATATGACCAGAATAAATGCACATACACTCTATTGGCCTTCTCCAGTTTAATACATGATAGTAAACAGATTACAATTTTTCTGCTTCATCTCTCCCAATAATACCGCCCCCCCCCCCCCCCACCAAAAAACCCCCAGAGCACTATATGTCTATAAAATGCTCTTCTGAAGATCTAGGAAAATTCATCCACAACAGTTTATAGTGTATCCATTGCAATAAAACAAGCATGAACTTAAGACAATGGTATTGTTGGACTGCATTTATATAGTGCTTTACAGTTGCCTCACATTCACCCATTCATACATCGATGGTGGTGTCAACCATGCAAGGTAACAACCAACACGTCAGGAGCAGTTAGGGTTAGGTGGCGTCTTGCTCAGGGACACCAGCAAACTTCCTGTCGCCAGACAACCACTCTACCTCCTGAGCTACTGCCGCCACAACACCAGTTGAATCAAATTGACCAGAGTCTCAGGTGAAAGTAGACACAAAACAATTGAAGGGTTTCATAAATCATTAATTTAAAAGGGCCAGTGGAAGTAGACAGGTTACAAAAGCAGACATGATTTTCAAACCTCATCCAAACTCAGGGTGCTAATCTATCAACATGTTATACAGAAATTAGCACAAATTTTGCACATTTTAGCAAAATTATCCTTTGGATCTTGTATGTTTTCTATAATAAATACGAAATAACTAACCTAAATAAGATTCAATGCATGATGCTGAGCATAGTAATGGGAATCAATAGCTTCCTGATTTAAATACTATTGCTATTGCTGTCTCCTTCAACAAATGTACTCTTTGTAGGTCGCTTTGGATAAAAGCGTCTGCCAAATGCCCTAAATGTAAATGTAAATACTTCCACGACCCACAAACATGCAAAAACAACTTCAAAAGACTATTCAAAACACACATTCCCATTTAACCCCTGTATATAAAAAAGAAGAAGACTCAAACACACCATTCCTGCAGGTAAAGGGTTGTAATACAATTGTAAATGTAACGGCCATCTCTTCACTGGCTGCGATCCTTTGGCTCTCTGTACTTGTACTGAATGTACTCAAAGATGTCTTGCTCACTGTCCACCATCAGAGGCTCACCCGCCATTCCTGTGAACAGAATTTTTTTTTTTTCGGCCATTAATTATTTATTCCTACAACACATATTGAATTTCTATTTCTGGTGTCAAATTGATTGTTTGAACGTGTCTCACCGGTGACACCGAGTGGTCTAATCGTGTACTCATTGAGAGTGAAGCCCTTCTCCAGCGCGTGAGTTCTCATGTTCTTGTTAAATATGTCGCTCCCAGTGAAATAGAGAACACCGCAATAGTATTGATCCTTGGGTATTAACCTGAGAGAAGATGCCAGAGTGAGCACAATTCATTTTATTTTTACCCCCATATATAGAATACAAATAAGAAAACCTGTACATGTGTTCACCTAATATCAATTCGTCTGTGGAGGAACTCTTCCTCATCGTCGTCACCCTTCTGCAGCTGGCAGACACCCTGGGAAAAAAAATCACAAGCGTAGTCTGAGCTGAAATCCACACAGAGAAAGCACCCATTGTGCTACACACACAGGACAGATTAGATATGTGAACCACAGGCCGCACCATGTACTTGGTGTCTCCCTTGGAAAGAGTGTCGGTTATGAATCCAACAGACTCCAGATGCTCCACCACTGCATGCAGGAGCTTTGGCTGTTGGGGGAAGAAAAAGAAAAAGAGCAAGCAAATAATGTGTTATGGGATAAAAACTAAATAAATGTATGGCATCACCATTCAAGGCAGCTGTAGTGGAAAATTACCATATACAGTATATAGTTAAAGGTTCTACATGCCTGTATGTTTCTGTGTACTGCACACCATATCCTTATATAGACATGCTCTGCCTAGTTTCTGTTTTTCATGAACTAATGCTCCAGTACAATGTCACCATTGTCCAGTTAAGGTCGTATCCCTTGTTAGCGAGAAACACTTTTACTAGTTAAGGCCCTCTCAGCTAGGGAGGATGCATCTCCTCCTCTCACCTTGAGGCACACATCCTGTATGAACTCTGTGCACCCATGTTTTGCTACATGGGACTGCACAGGGACTGCACTATACGCTTGTAAGTGAACTAACCCTTGGTAGATGAACTAGTCAAGGCCATATCCCCAATTTGTGGAAAACACCTTATCTATGTAAGACACCAGATGCCATCCTGAGACAGAACACTCTCTAACCTTGATTTGGTTCTTTCTCTATTTGGGGGACGCAGGGGCCTCTCACGTGATTCATATGGTGTATGACGTTCCTTTGCTGGGTGCAGCTGCATCTCGACTCAAACGTATGGTCTAACGCTTGCACAGCCCACAGACTCCTGTTATGTAACGCCCTGCACTTGTTTGCCATAAATATGAGCACCGGACTCGGCGTTTGACATGCTCATCCTCCAACAGGTCTTGGTGGCCTGTTGAACGGTGGGAGCCTTCAGCGCTGAATATTGCTTTGTACTTTGATATGTTAGAATAAAACATATGTTATGATTTTACATGAGTTCTTTGGTCATTGATCGTCCAGATGTTCCACAACAGCAGCCCTGTGTGACATCACAAAAACTCACCTGCTTCTCAGTGTCAGCGGTGTATTTTGGATGGGTCAGCAAGATATCAATATCACCACTTGAGGCAGCACCTGATAATGTTTAACATAATAATGCCACAAAGGCGCATGTAAGCATCTCCCACACAGATGCATGCCTTCCATTTCTTCGCATTTAGACAGAAACATATGACAGGATATAACACATTCTTTGAGTCAATGTGTTACCTCTTCGGTAGCTTCCACAGATGGTTCCGATATATTCTGTGCCTACAGTCTTTAACTCCGCTACAATCAAAGACTGAACAAATGCAAACATGAATCAAAAATCCATATTGCGATTTTGAAAATATTAAAAGATTAATTGTTCAGCCCAATTATGCTGTACACTCACTTCCATCTTCTCCATCTCATCCCGTGGAATTCTCTTTTCAAACTCCTCAAAGTACCTGAGAGAAATAACAGGAGTGAGATTAGTCAAATATGTGTGGAACACAGCAGTACAAACTCTAATCTTTGCTAAATAAAAATAACAAAATGCTAAATTAGTTGATTACAAAATATGTGGACTGAGCACATCGATTTATTCAGTAAGATAAAAAGGTAGAGAATAGGATTCACATGCACTTACTTGAGTCCAATCTGCTGGTGATGGTTCAGTTTGTGTTCAATTTTTTTCAAATCTAAAAAGGTCACAGAAAGATGAAAGATGTGTGCGTTTATGTCGGCATCATTTGGTTTTTAAGTACTTTTTCCCACCAAGAATCTGCACAAGGTTCACTTAAAAAGGAATACACATTTCTGTAAACGGATATTTAGACAAGTTGAGTCCATTTTCCAATGTGTCCGAATAGTCACATATTCAAAACGAGTGCACAACGAGATTGTAGCTTGTCTACAAACGCACCGATGATTCGGCAATATGGCGTCGTGATTATTAGGCTATCTGTGACGAACTGCTGGCACAAATATGTTATTAACCACTTATGCCTGTGTAGTCTACTAGTCTACGCCATGGGTTCATCCCGCACAGCGATGAATTTAGAATTACTAAATAACTCGTCTAAATCTGGGCAAGACAGGCAAATGCCAATTAACAGATATATGGACATATCCCTTTAATAAAATGCTCAAAATTCTAACATTGTGAAGCTGTTCCAAGGCGCCATTTACTGAATTAGTAGGACACTTCATGTGGAAAACCTAACCTTCAAGGGTCTTCACTCCATCCTCAAAGTACTTCCTGGCAGCAGCAGGCCTGGGAAGATAGAAGCACATGAAACATTACGGTTTACAAATAACAGCCCCTTAGTTCTGCTACTACTACTGAACTCTATTTGGTCATACTGCAGTGAAGCCACATGTTTTGCTTTGTGACCTTAGCCACTTGGACATACCCGATTCCAGTCACTCTTGTGAGGAAATTGATGGACGAGCTTGTGTCGTCATTCCGTATCTAAAAAGGTAAACACACTTTGGCTAAGTCTTCAGTTATGTTGTAATGTTAGTGTCGTATTTAAACTATTGAAGTACTCACCTTGTCCAATTTCCTTAATGTGCCAGTTTGCAAAAACTCATCGATCTTTTCTGCAATTTTTGCTCCCACACCCTCCTGTTTTAGTAGGTGAAAGAATACTTTTCATACATGTGCAATATTTATGCAAGATTGCAAGCTGATTCTTGATTTTAGTTGCCAGTGTACTATAGCGGCTAGCCAACATAATCCAAGTGAAGCCATTGCTGTATCAAAAGCAGTGAGTTGTGAAAGCCTTTACATTAGAAATTCTTCATAAGATATGTTCAGACATTTTACCTATAGTTGTATTTCAATGGACAAACGGTTATGCTTAAAGTAAAATCATAGGTGAGCCCATTATAGACAATGTATTACTAATGTATATTATTTCCTTAAGATAAAGCTATGTAGAAAGGTCATCCTGTGTAAACTGTAAATACTGGACCAGTATTAGTATGGTGGCAGTTTAATTTACATTAGCAGCCTCGTAACCTCTCCATGCACCATTGTCAGTGTTTATGAATGTTTATATTGATACTACTTGGGCACTAGTGAAAGTGTTCATACCAGTTTCTTTGCTTCTGTGCCACTTTTGATCTTCTGGGGGTACTTGGAAATAGTTGATGCTGCCTTCCTAATAAAAGCATACCAAATAGGTTGATGAAATGAAAAACATTGGGATTTGGCATTTTGATTTAGCCTACTTACATTTAGAATGTATAACATATGGATGTCCTTTGTTAGCCATGGTGATTTATTAATGTGATAATGGTATAGCAGCTGCTATGTATTGTACCATTTCCTAGAGATCCTCAAGTAGCTCAGTATGATTTCCTAGAGATTCCCACTGACAAGAAATGTGACCCAGGGTTGCATTGTAGACTCACCTGTAGGCATTATACTTGTGTATCGCTCTGTTGACATTTTTCTCATAATTGGCCAGTTCTGGTATGAAATAGAATATAAACATTTATTTATTAATTTTGTTTACCAAATAAAAATTCACAAATGTAATTTGTAGTACGGATTAATTAGATTTAGTTACAGCTATGTGTGGTGTGGTCTGGTCTAAATGCCAAGTCAGCATAAGAAGCAGTGGGCTTTAAATGACAGCGCAGCCTGCAGGCGGAGAAGAACAGCAGCACAGAACATGCGCTGCTACTGCTAATAACAAGTCGTCGATATAAAAAAACAGCCTCCATTAATGTGGAAGCCGTTATCCAGCAAAACGCAAACCGTTTGTATTTAATTTCAAGACGTCCAAATTCCTGGTGAATGGCTATTGTTAGGTTAGCCCGACCAGCCGCATTCCCTTCACGTACCGACAAGAAAGTCTGTTATTCCTTCATTGGGCGACTCCTGCGGCGCTTTCCTCTTACTCATCGTCGGTTTTTTGTTCAGTTAAATGCACTTGCACAAAATGTATGCGATAATTATTGCATTTGATGGATATTAGGCGATTGCTGTGTCCTTGGCTGCTAACACAGGCTAGCCTCTTTGACCAACTAAACAACTAAACCTACGTCACACGTCCGTGTGCTCTGACGTCAGTTCCGTTTCCTTCAACTATACACGGTGAAGTTACAATTACGCAAAATCTATTTATTTCAAACATATACATATTCATATACATATTGAAATTGAAATGTGGTTGTTTATTTGGCTTTCTGGGGAGTTGCTTTCTGTAAAAAAAACTAACAAACACGTGCAGTTGTGTCCAAAACAAATAATAAAAAAAACCAAATTTCCAATTTATTCACTTCAAGCTAAACAAAGTTTCCTGATTAATAACTGCAGTGTATTTCTTGTCACAATCCCGTCAAATATTATCGAAATTCATTTGGATTTACAATACATACAATGTCTCTTAGTGGTGCATATAATATCAACTCTATAATGCATATTAAATGCTTTAAACATTTTCTACCAGCACCCTGAACAGACTTCCGAGACTTCAATAGCAAAGCATAAAAATAATCCAGACCTTCAAATCATACTTTATACTAATTCTATTCAGAATAAAAATCTAAATATATGCATAGCATGGGAAGAGCAAGACAAACTACTACTACTACTGCTACTACAGCGATCAAACCCAGTACTGTACCAGTCTACCAGTACTACGAATCCGTTTTGATGTATACTTTGTCCCTGGAAAATATTTTGATGGCCTCCTCCATTTCAGACAGCCTGCGATCCAGCTGGGTGCGACGGGAACACATGCTCAGAGTGTCTGCCCTGACCGGGAGAGACAGCAGCTCCTTCACCAGGGCCTGGTGGCCTGAGGTGGCAGACAGAGACGTTTGAAAGGTCAGCGTTAGCGTGGCCAAGATAAGCATCATTTGATTCTTTTCCACCATCATATAGAAAATCGGGACAGGATGCTGGGATGTAAGATGTCGATTTACATCGTCGATTTAGTTCGACGTTTAGTTCAATTCTGTTTAGTTTGAATGATAAATGGGTATTTTTCCTTGTGACAACATGTAGAGACATAGTAGTAAATCATATTTCTCACAGGTTTCTCATAATTATAAAGTCATTTAAAATAATTTAATCCATGGTTATTATTCCAGAGTTGAAGTCAATACCAAACAGAGGACGTACTCTGTTTGAGGGACTGCAGTGTATCCCGTCTGTCCTTCTCGCTCATCATCGTATGGCCGGCGGGGATGGTTGGATCCGGGGCATTTTTCCTCCTCTCCTCCTTCTCTTTACGCCATTGTTCCTTCCTCTCCTCTAGACTGGAGTGTGACATGAGTGTTGTTGTAGTATTATAAAGAGTAAAACGATGGACTTCCAATGATGGAATACCAAAACATATCAGGCATTTAATAATATAAGGTTACTTGGAGCCAAACAAACATATATACTCACTACTGAGGCACCTGTCCCTTCACTGCGCTGGGGATGGGCTTGTCCTTGAGGTTGGTCAGGGACTGGGACCGACGCAGCACAGCCTTACCCGCAGCTCTTGCATTGTGTCGGATGAAGTCCACGCTCTTCCCCTGCACTTCTAACTGTAAGAGAGCAAAGCGTGTTAAAGGGGCCCTGTGGTACGAAGGGGGGCGTGGCTTAGCGGCGGCAGGTGAAAGATACCTAGAAGTATGCTGGATATACCAGCCTACCCAGTGGACTGTAGCAACTGGTAGGCTGATCTATCCACCATACTTCTAGGTGGACACTCCCACTTGTGATTTCAAGTGGGGCCATATTCCAATCAGTTTTTGAAAGAGCATGGAATGGCTAATCACGCTCACACCTGGTGGTACAATATGACTTCTCCTTTAAGATATTATGTATGTTTTGGTGTGAATGATCTAAGCTCCAATTCTGGGTTCTGGGACTTTACCGGTTGGTTCTCGTCAACTGCATTGCTGCTCCGAGAGTCTGGGTATCGCAGAGCAGACACTGAGGCGCTGCGATGCATCCCGGCAGGTCCGACAGACACACAGCTAGAGTGGGCCCTCAGAAACGTCTGACACTGTGGCTTTGGAGATGTGGCAGCTTCCTGCGTGTGTAGGAGTTGAGTTGATTAGACATAAAAAAGTACTCTTTGTTATTTTATATATCAAATCCCAAAGTCCATACAGATGACCACCATACCTGTAGCTGGGCCATCACCCTGGAGGGGATGTTGTGGTATTTTGAGGAGCTCCAGAGAGCTTTAACTGGGACAGGCTGTGAGTGCACACGCTCAGCCTCCTGTTCCTTGCAAGCGCCTCTGGATCTCCCTGAGTCGCCTTACGTTCTCTTTTCCATAATCGCGCATAAACTGTTCTGAGGGAAGGGGCATCAAATAAATTACTGTGGAAATTAATGATTAATTAAAACGTATTAAGTGTGAATTTAAGTGTGCCGTCCCACAGACACTTACACATTAGCTACACGACACATGCATTTAATCAAAAGATGCAATGAAAATCAATATTAATACTAGTAGTGACAAGGAAGATGAAGAACATACTTTGTTTAGGAGTGCTTGGGCTGACGGAGACACCCTCTAGTTTGAGCAGTGCTCCCACGACACCCCTCTGTCCCCGCTCCAGGATGTGGGTGGCGTTGGGACCAACTTGCGGGCGACGCGGTGGGTCACGGCAGCTGTAGCACTCGGGGTGCAGCACGGGGTCTGGGGCCAGCGGCCCGGCGAGCAGCGGCGAAGTCCCATTACAATGTCCTTCTAAACGGCCCCGAGCTGGAGCAAGTGTCACAGGTGTTTCATGTGTAGGCTATGCATGCCGCAGTGAAAGGCTTGTATTGATTGATTGATCGCTTGGCGATGTGGTCCAAACTGTAAATGATAATAATGACAATACTACTTTAGTTTTAGGGCAGCCTATTTATATATCTTACCAGAAGCAGGCCGTTTGTAGTATCCGGGGAAAAGAGATAGGTCTGGGGGGATAGGCCCAAATATCTTCGAAAGTCCCTCGCACGTCATACAACTATGGAAATTAAAATGTTAGTGGGAAAATACAGCTTGGTGAATACAGATTGTTACATAACGCAGTCACTACGCGTGCGTCTTACAAAGAAAACCCATAATCCTTTAGCCCGTATCGACAACATTTAGCTTTTAACGACAATTTATGCTGAACTAAATTAATAATGTTAAGGGTGCTACCTGTTTTAACTTTAGACGGTCCAAACTGGGGGGTTTGTTTGCGCACGCAGCACGCAGGCTGATGACGCAGTGCTGTCAACAACACCTGCAGGATCCGTCACTATGGAAACGGCTGATCCGGGCGCAGAGTTAGATGATGTAGAATGTGAACGTGAGCTAAACCGAGAAGCTAAAGCCTGCTACTAATCACACAAACGCACATTTTCTGCTCTAGAAGTGTGCGCACATACAATCAAGTTTGGAAAAAATAAACATTGCGGTAATAATATGTCACAATTCAACATTAGAATTTTGACATAATTGGCAGTACGGTAGGATATGCGAGTTATTTTTTAGCACCGGTCATCTTTTTTCTACAATATATATTCTACTGTTCTGATGTGAGTCTAATCCCGCTACACTGTGCTGTTATCCCATAGCCATCTGGTGGTAAATTAGTGTGATTAAAAGTGAACTTCTATTATATAATGGCTTTAATATGAACTATAATAATACCGTAATAGTAATTTATATCATCGGGCTTCATATTAAAATAGGGGAAAAAAAAATATGTTGGCATATGTGGGTATAAAAAAATCATATATCATATAGGCCTATGTACGTACAATATTTAGAGCATTCAGCTTTTTTAAATAAACATTTTTTTTTAAATAAGGTTAATGATAAGATTCCGTTTGACAAAATGTCAGTTTGATTTATTGGATGAACGATGAATTATTTGGATAGGTTCACTCGTTAGCTACCGCAAGCTACCGACCCCGCCCCCAGCAGCCATTCGTTGCGCATGCGCAGTGTGTGTCTATTTCTCCTTCACTGTGGCCCGACACAGCACGTTATTGACAGAGCCCATCACCGCTTCATAAAGAAAAGTACGGTATGTTCTCCGATAATATCGATACGTCGTAACACATTCGACATTCGTGCACTGAGTTATTTGCGCGATACCCGAAGTGTGAGAAGAAAGAAAAGTGAGCGCTGTGTGAGATCAGAGAGAGAGAGTGTCATAGGTTACGATGCAATGTCAGAGCCGTCGTGCATATGTTCACTTGTTTAATAACGCCCTAGTGAACAGAGTGAAACGCATGTTAACTCATCTGTTTTTTTCATGTGGAGAATAGCAAACGCTGGCTGGGACATGGTCTGGATAATCTAATGACACTATTTAGATACGAGACCACTGCGCAATCACCAGATGGTTGCTTTATTTGTGGGGAAAAGCAAGCTGTCACATTTGGGGTGGGGGCAACATTGGAAACTTGGAGAAAAAAAACACAGCAAAATATTAATTTTAGAGACAGTAACAATCAGAAAATAACATCGTGCAATCCAAATGCTACCTCGCTGAAAAAAATGGTTCCATATGCATGTGCTGATTATCCATAGGTCTCAGTCCATTAGTTGAAGATGTTATCTGAACGTATCGTGCAGCTCGAAGTCCACAGGCCTGGAGGTCCACCACCTCTAGGCCACGCTGCTACTGTACTCTGCTTTCCTTCAATGTCATCTAGGTTGTACCTTGGTTCTTAATGGTCATAAAACCTGGTCTGCGTTGACAAATACATTAATCAATGTGACTAGGTGAGGATTAAACATGAAGCTGTACAAATTGTTTCTTCTTGCTGTTTTTTTTCTCTCCAGTGTAGATATATAATTTAATAGTAGACATAGGCTAGTCATTAAAACTAAACTCAACTATTGTGAGTTTCCATATGTACCATGGTGACAGGAAGTAGGCCTGAAAAGACCCGGCCCTGTACATTCAGTCCATACATTCTGACTAGTTTTGACCTTGTGTAATATTTGGCCTGCATTTTCACCTTAGGCCTTAAGTGTTGCAGCCGTGGAATGGTATGTTTGTGTACACAGTATGCTGTGTGTGAGTCCAAATCACGGGCTGACTCACTAGGTGTCACTAAATTACCCCGGAATTACCCCGGAATTGCATTGTATTTATATTTACCTGATGTTGCAGCGCAAGTCACAGAAGACTTGGAAGAGTTTGAATTCAATTAGAATCAAATTTATGAGTTTGACTTTGACCGTATCGGTTAAACCTTTCAGGTGTTTTCAATAGACAATTTAACACTCTGGATGGGCCACCATTTTGAACACCACTGGTCACAAGGGAGAAGTATCAAGTTCACCTGCACTAAAAATAGCTGAAGCAAGTGTGCTGGTGGACTATAGTCAGACTGGAAGTGGAAGGAGTCACCAACCAGACTGGTGAAGGTGGTGGAGGTAACCGGAGGGTAAGGGTGGCGCTGTTGCCTGTGTGAGGAGAGATTGAGATAAGTGGGTGAGACGTGGTGGGCAGGACAAGGTCAGCACCATGTCTACTCAGATCTAGCTAGCAGGGGTGCATTTAGAAAATAGAAGTATATTATATCAAGATTGATATTGTGTGTCCACTTTAATATCCATCAGATAGGGAACGAGATAATTAGTATCATGATATATAATACAAACCAAATGTAATATATATTATACAGTATTTTATTAGCGATGGTACTGCTGCTACTGATCCTGGATGATGAAAGGCCCCAAACATCGGCCACCCTGTTTCCCCTTATGATTTTCTTTTTCTCCCAGCAGCGGTACTGAGGTGTGTGAGGTGCACGGCGCTGTTGTGCACGTGCACCGAGAGGTTTTAGTGTGAACACTGATTGTCCAGTAGTAGGGTTCTGGTGCATTCCAACAGAAACGGGTCTCATAGTCATACAATGGTATTATAGGCCTAACAACATTAACAAGAAATAGCATGCCATTGCCAGCCCAATTTTTCAGGGCAGGGCAAATACAGTTTTTCAGTCTGCGATTTGGAGGCATGCCATCATCTGGGTTTCATAATACTGTTTCTATTCTGCACAATCACAGACGTAGGCTACATTTAGTCGAGAGCCATTCATGTGCTGATGCCATTTACAGTATTGTGCAGTAGGGGGCACCTATTTATTATATATGGCTGATTGTAGTGGCACTAGACTGGATGCATGTAGGTACTAGCCGGGTACATGCATTCGCCAAACTGATCGGCCATTGTTATACTGTATTGTACGTTATATTGTATGTGTCTCAATAGCTCGATAAGGGGGCACTCGTAAACAAAGAGCCCAGTTCGGAGGACACTCTACTCCAGTGTCCTAAATATTGACACCCCAAGTGAGTGAACTGATGAGACTTGTTGTGACAATAACAGAGTAAGAATGCTTTCCCCATGCTTCCCACTGTCCCTCCTCCTTTAAAGAACGAGAGAGAGAGAGTCAGTCATGGCCGAGAAATGCCAGTCGGAGCAAATGACGGGAGCGGTCAAGAAAGACCACTGTGGGTCATGTGCCCACCGCCCGCCTCCCCAGGCCCACGGTGAGTGGAGTGGGTGGGGGGGGGAGGGAGCCCTGAGGACGGTCTCCAGGGTCATCAGGGTCCCCTGGATCGTACCTCCTCCTTCTTCTTCTTCTCCTTCATTAAACCAGCCAGTCATTCCCATTCATAATGAATGAGGGTTTGAATGGAGGACAGCACTGGGAGTAACCCCTCTGGCCACTTCCTCAAGGCCAAGACCGACCGCCTTCGGCAACCATTAACTCTAAAGTGGTGGTTCTCTATCAGTGATTGTAGGCAGAGGATAAACACTGACTGGAGACCTGCAAAGTGACCCCACCAAAAACACACACACACACACATACATACATTATGATTATTTTGACAGATATTACGATTGCAATATGATTCACTATTAGTGGGAATTATCACAATTTTCATTTTCACTGAAAACACATGACATCCTAATGTGACGTTTTCTTGGGGTCCGTATCTCCATCAGGAGAGAAACATGTAGAGGCCAGGGCATCTCTGTATTGCAGTGCTACAGTACTTTATAAGAGTGGTATACGTTTACATTAACCCATTTTACCCTGATCAAACAAATGCCTCTCCTCTCCTGCGATTTGGATTTTGCACTTGCCTATAGTGTGATTTCGCCTATAGTACACACACACACACACACACACACACACACACACACACACACACACACACACACACACACACACACACCGGTCGTGCCGTGAGACCACTGGGGGACTCTGATGACAGCAGAAGGCTAGGTGTGCAGCGCTATGCAGTAGAAATAGTTGCTGACTAACCAAACCTGCCTCTGCTTGTGTTGCTATTGCAGTGTGCTCTGCTACACCTTTTTTTGTGTGCATTTTATCAATTTTATTTATCCAGTGATGCTAAGATAGTGTGTTAGCATTGCTATTGGCCCACTGTATAACAGTGTTTTCCTGAGAGAATCAATTTGATTAAGTGAACCACTTCTGCTCCGTTGCTAATGGACTCAGGCCAGGAAATGGCTTGGTTTATTATAGTGTGATGTGGTGGGGGAGGCGGGGGGTGGGTGTTGTTGGTACCTGTTCAGATCAGAGCTATTGCTCATCAGTGATGGCATAATCCATCTATTGATTTTTAGCCTGATTTGAAAGAGTTTTATTTTGACCTGGAAAAATGTATGGACACTCTGGAAACAATGCTTTGTGCGTGAGCTGATAGCTTAGATGTGGCTGTGATTTATTTATTATTTATTATTGCTTTTGCTATTCTTGATTCTTTTCTGCTTTCTAGACTTGAGGGCCCTCAAGTCTAGAGAATTGTATACATTAGTCATATTTTTCCCATGAAGTTAAATGTGTTTATGACTGTTTATTCAGGATATTGAGGCGTTTTCTTCTTCTTGTCTTCACAGGCACAATGGCTGTCCCTCCTGCATACTCAGACCTTGGGAAATCTGCCAAAGATATCTTCAGCAAGGGCTATGGTAAAACAGACTCAATCAGACTGAATCATGCATAGGTGTGCAGCAGCTGCAGGCCTTCATAACTCGCTTCTAGTTTTCATTATCGATTTGGAAAGTTTTGCAATGAGTTTTGTTGTGCTTAGTGTGTGCACTAAGAAAACATGGAACTAACTTGCAGTGCAATGAAAAGGGTGTTTTGGTCCAGTATTCATTCAGACATTTCTTTGTCCCAAACCTACTTTTAAAAAGACGATTCCATTTGTTTTTCAGGCTTTGGCGTTGTTAAGCTGGACCTGAAGACCAAGTCTCAGAGTGGAGTTGTAAGTCTTAGCGTGTGTTTTGTGCTCTTCCTCTGGACTGGCCTGGCACTCACTGTGGTGGCATGCCAATGTCTACTCTCAGTCTGATAGTCTTAAAGGTGCAATGTGTAGGATTGAGTGGCATCTACTGGTGAGGTTGCAAATTGCAACCACCTGAATACCGCTCCTCACCACCCAATTTCAAGCCTGTAGGACAGGGGTGTCAAACTCAATTTCATCCCGGGCCACATCAGCATTATAGTTGGCCTCAAAGGGCCAGTTGTAACTGTAAGACTATATAAATATATCTACTCTAAATATTACATAATTGCTCCTCCATTTGATTATGATTGGTTTTCGGAACTACTTAATAACTACCTCAGAAAGCAGCAGACATTCAAGTGTACAGCCATTGTACAATTTAGGGCCAGACTGGGAACATCATTCAGGCCAGGAAATATAGTCCCAGTGACGGACATAGGGTTGGGAACTGAATCCAAAGTGCCGGGTACTGGGTACCCGAAAAGAAAAATGGAATTTCGATTCTGCTTATCGGTTCCTAAAAGAGATATCAATCTGTCTACGTCACGCATCAACGCAACGCCGCGACGTGTCCATTTGTTTTGATACGAGTTAGCAGTTAGTCGGTCAAAAGTGTGCCTTCACTTTGTAAAAGAAAGCGACGACAAGGCTAAGTGCAGTAAATGTGGGAAAGGCTGATATGGTGATCTGTCTTCTGTACTGAGCGTCCAGCGCCCGGCTGGGCGCTGGGAGCGTACGGCCGGGCGCTGGGAGCGTACGGCCGGGCGCTGGGACCGTACGGATAAGCAGAACCGGAACGGAACGGGAATGAAAACGATAAATGATCAAACGATACCCAACCCTAGACGGACATTATAGTTTAGGTACCAGTATGTGCAAACTTGTTGAAATGAGACGGCCAGGCCACCATGAAGAGTCGCGGTTCTCCCGATGGCCAGTGTTTGGCGCTGATTTGTACGATAAGCAAATTATATTCTTTGCAAGCTCTTGCGGGCCACATAAAATGAGGTGCCGGGCCGGATTCGGCCCGCGGGCCTTGAGTTTTACACGTATGCTGTAGGAGATCTATGGTGGATCTATGGTGCCAGAAGCTACTTCAAAGATCCCGTCATCTATGACAGCATGGAGTCGCTAGATGGATTTAGAAGTATAATTTAGTTATTTAGTCTGCAAATCTATAGGTAATAAGTAAGATTGTACTCATGCAAGATTGCGGATAGTATTGTTACCTGTTCCGAATTATGTTATGGTTTTATAGCTAACGTTGGCTAGTTGCTTTGCATGCTATTACAGTGTTCTGTTTTGTCCATTCTGGGTTACCGAAGAAACATGCCGGAGCAACATGGCTGCCTCCATGGAAGGCGACCTGCTCTTATTTTCATGGGATTATAATTCTACACCAATTAAAACATGCATATGAATATTATATTCCATTTCTGGCAAGTCTTGCGCTAGAAGCCACTAAATTCTATGTGCTTACGCAGCTTGGAGGAGTGGCCCTGTCTGTTGAACCTGCAGGCTGCCTTCTTTTGCTCAGTGTCACACGACCCCAGAAAGCTGCTGTCCGTCAAAGTAAAGTGATGGCATGATGCTTCTTAATTTTCCAAATGGGACTTTTCCCATTGGTCCTCTAGGAATAGCAACTTCTATCTTGATATGTACTTGATACAGTTTTCCTAACTTTTATCTTTCTCCCTTTCTCTGCTTCCTCTATGGATTGGTTTCTTTCAGATGGTAAGAGTGTGTGCGCGTGTGTGCGTGTTCGGTCCTCACTGCGGGGTGAACGTGTGTATGTGTGTGTGTATGTGTATGTGTGTGTGTGTGTGTGCGTGCAACCTTTTCCTTTGTAGCAGTAGCTCCTATATCTTTCACTCGCTGGTCTCCACCTGCTGTGATCCGTATACCACTGGCTCAGACACGCGCCCGAGTTGCCTCTCTGTGTCCCTCCACCACCCTTCAATACCTTTTACTATTCAACCAGGAGACACCCTGGAGTAGTAGGAGGGGTTTACTTTAGTTTTAAATATAGTAGTTAAATAATACATAGTAAATAATAGTTTAGTATTTTATTCCGTGTGAGACATAATGCTGCATTCGATTATAACTCGGAAATTACGAACTCCGAATTACGCGGAAAAATCTCCTAAAACAATTTGTCATTTAAAAATGGAATCCTTAAAAATTGTATGAATTTGAAATATGTTCTTATGCACACGTGTTTGATTTTCACAGGCCAATATCAGAATACCATAGTTGGTTAAACCCATACAATTATACGTAAGTATGTCGGATAGCTCATTCGTTTCGGATGTTCCCCACTTCCGTCCCCCTACCCCCGACTATTAACGAACGCAGCGTAGCGGCTAACTCATGGGAAGGGTGGAGCCGCGGCGGGGATGTGGAGACGCTTCTTCCGATTTGTTCCGCTTTGCTCCACGCCTCCCGATTTCCACAGCTGTGCTTTTCTAACGCCACGATAGCAATAACACACCATGTGACTTCCTGTATTCCTCTCCCATGTCATTATGATGATTATACTACTATTATTAGTATGATTAGTATTCATGTCATAATCCCCGCCCCCCGCCCCCCAACGTTCTGATGCCTTCCCCCCTCCCCCTTCTTCAGGAGTTTGCCACGTCCGGCTCCAACAACACGGACACAGGCAAGTCCGGGGGCCACCTGGAGACCAAGTACAAGTTGAAGGACCTGGGCCTCAGCTTCAACCAGAAGTGGAACACGGACAACACCCTGACCACGGAGGTCACCATGGAGGACCAGGTGAGGCCAGCAGCACCCGCCTGACCTCATGGTCACTGGTGGTCTACTGGCAGTTTGACCCGAAACACTTTTAAGCATTTTTAGCATCTGTACCTAAACAAAGCTAATGTTGTTACTTCTGTGTAGCATACAATTACAATACAAAGGCAGGCATAGACCAGGTTCGAAACATGGCATTTTACATTCATTTCAGAAAGATATTAAACTGATGACATACAAGGCGTTTACATTTTATTTTAATGCTAATATATTGTGAGGTTAACCCTTTATTTGTGTCTGTGTTTGTAGCTGGCACTGGGCCTGAAGCTGGGTCTAGACACATCCTTTGTTCCCAACACCGGGTAAGATCGGAATAAGGAGATGATATCATAACGATCATATAAAGAAAACTATACAAATAAAAAAAAGCTTCTGCTATTACAAGTAACCTTCCCTTCCCGGTCCCCGGCAGGAAGAAGAGTGCCAAGCTGAAGACCAACTACAAGCGGGAGTTTGTGAACGTGGGCTGCGACCTGGACCTGGACATGTCCGGCCCCACCGTCCACGGGGCCGCCGTGCTGGGCTACGAAGGCTGGCTGCTGGGCTACCAGATCGCCTTCGACACGGCCAAGTCCAAGCTGTCCAAGAACAACTTTGCCGTGGGCTACAAGGCCGGAGACTTCCAGCTCCACACCAACGTGTGAGTATGAAGGAGGCTGAGGGAGAGAGATTCAGTGGGCAGTAATGTAAAGATGGCACACTTCAAGATGAACTGTCCAACAAAAAAGACAAAAAACAATTGAAATAAATCAGCGATAATATGTTGTGTTTCAACATATTAAATGCTATTTTACCATCTGGCTGGTCACTTCCGCTTGTGATGTCACTAGATGATAATCACATGACAATTTTGAAACGGCTCGGAATGGCTAATCACACTCACACCTGGTGGTAAAATAGGGGCCCTTTAATAATATTGCATTTTGCCGGATGTGTGTTTGCTGGTGCATTTCAGTAACGACGGGACCGAGTTCGGCGGCTCCATTTACCAGAAGGTGAACAGCAACCTGGAGTTGGCCATCAACCTGGCCTGGACCGCCGGCAGCAACAACACGCGCTTTGAGATCGGAGCCAAGCACCAGCTGGATAAGGACACCTCCCTGTCTGTAAGCATGGCCCTCAAGATACATCTGCATGTGTTTATGGACGCCCAGCGGACCACACAGCATATATTAGCTATTAAAGGTGTTGTAGGTAAGAGAGAGAGAGGAGAATAGAGCCTTACTTTTTACTTCACCGTCGAGAGAAGTTTTGTATTTCACAGACCTGTGATTGACAGGCAAGATGGATTCCCCGACCCAATCGCTTGGAAGCTGCTCCGATTGGTCAGAAAGGAGCCAGAAGCGTTTTTAAACTGTCTCATACAGAGGCAGACGCAGTCGACTCAAAACACATTCTCACAATGCATTCACTCACTAACAGCTGGCCGATGGCTATGGCATCTCTGACTAATTAAACTCCAATAATATCCCTTAGATCTCACCGATGGCACATTTTAACGTTAGATTCATATTTTTGTATCAGAATATGATGGTGCAGGGTCATGATGATTGTGTTCCCCTCCTCACAGACCAAAGTGAACAACAGCTGTCTGGTTGGCGTAGGCTACACACAAACCCTCAGGCCAGGTGAGTGCAGTACCTTTTTTTTCTTTTTATTTACCTGTGTAGAGATGTTGCTGTCAGAATTGCAAAACAACATGGAACGCAATAAACTGGTTTCACAGCGTTCCCACGGGTCCTTAAAATTCTTGAAAGTGTGTGAATTTGAGAAGAACAAATCACTGCCTAATGAGGTAAAGAGACATGGGTCATTGAAAGTGCTTTTATTTGTATATTTTGTGTAAGAATAGAAATGTTTTTGTATTTATAAATGTAATAGGCGACAGCACACAAATCCAAGCCTCTCGCTCTCCTTTTAATAGTTGTCTGTGAGCTTCCGTAACGCCTGTTAGTTCAAATTGTTAACAGTAGTTAACCTTGATCCATCTCTCAAATTATGCCGTGTTGGTCCTTGAATTTGAGGGAATTGGGCCTGGAAAGTCCCTGAAAAGTCCTCGTATTTGATGTTTAAGACGTTTGTGGGAGCCCTGGTTTGAGCGTAACTTAGACCTTCATTCTGACTTTGCTTCCTTTTCTGCAGGTGTGAAACTCACCCTATCAGGCCTGATTGACGGGAAGAACTTCAACGCCGGCGGGCACAAGGTCGGCGTGGGCTTCGAACTCGAGGCATAAGAGACGGATGCAATACTTAATACAGAACAATAAGCCAAGACCCTAAATGTAATGAAGCCGAAGAATCCTCCCCCCCCATCCCTCAACACACACACACATGCGCACACACATTTCTTTGCCTTAATCCCATATCTAAGATCTAAGAACCCCAGTGCTGAATTTGGCATTTATCTCTTATATTTGATGCAGCATGTGACGCCTCTGTGTGTACACCCACAATCGATAAAAAGCACCTATTTAATTGACTGTCACCGTAACATCAATAGGAGATAGATTAGTTTAACATAGACGATGCTGACGATATGGTATCTCTGATGTTCGAAGACGGTGCTCTTAAATACAAAAGGGGGGGCGTGTGGTCCCTAAAATCTCAACACTTCTAGAACGACGGCAGGTTCACTGTAGAAACATACGTTGAGGCGGATGCAATAGGAGTTGGGAGTAAACAGAACTGACAAAGAGACTAATCCTTTTTAGTTTGGCAATAGTTAAATATCAACATTTTATGTTCAGCTTTGTGAACAGTTACACTGTGTACCTACAGTTGCCTACGAACCTCCACGTTTTCAGGTCAGTTACTAGAGATCGCTGAGATCTCTGCCATCTACTTGTTTGTTCCTGTGAGTCCTGTATCCGTTCTCCTCCTCTGTAACCTTGTCTGGCCTGTTCTTTGGGTTTGGTCGAAAAATCACCAGTCAGGACCTCAACATGATTTATTGAATTAATTTAATAAAGATTGTAAAATACCAACTTTATCAATGGTTATTGTTGTATTTTGTTGTTTGTATTTTAAACCGGCTCCATTACATATATAAACCTTTTTCTTTCACAAATATATTTTCTTCTATGTCATATTGCTACATTAAAAAGATTACTTTTTTTTTTTTCTTTTACAAATGCATCATCAGATTAAAAATACAAAAAGACCACTTGGAACAAAAGGTATTCACAAGTTTACAGCATTAAAACTAAGTATGGAAATGTATCTTTAATGTGTAGGATTATATAGAAATCCAACACAACAGGTCGATCAGTTAATGCAGCCTCTTAAACTAAACCAGAGCACAAGAGAGATGCTATTTTTTTTTATCTGTTCAGTTTGACTTGAGACCTCATGAGTACCTCTGTGGAAAGGGTTGTGCCGCATTGCACAGAAGCTTAATAAAGGTCGTATGGATAATGATACACAGAATAACCTACATACACATTGGTGTGAATGACCTGAGATTTTCTTGAGACAGAATTTGCTATCAGGATAAAAGCCAAGCAAGAAACGGTACAAAAACAGTACAAATATGTAACATCTTAACGACAACAAAGTCAACATAACATATCCACACTGGACAAAGGTAGGTTTCCAAATAAACTAAATACAAGATAAAAGGAAAAGGTTAAGACACCTTGAAAAGCCAATGTACACACAATGTTTCCCAGGTATTCACATACAATATATTCTCTGATGTATATATATATATAGATTATGTTACACATGTCCTGTGTGTTTATGAACCTGATTGTGCATGACATTGAGAGAAATGTACCAAGGCGGTATACTTTGCACAACACTTGACATGTTGACATATTGGCAGACAAAAGTTTCCTCTACCCACGCTGGCATCGAGGAGCCACATCAGTTTGTTCCCTCGCTAATCTCATAGAGTGAACATCGGCTTGTAACAGACCAAGATCATCGGGGTCATCGTCCTCATCTCCATTTAGCAAATCAGAACGGACTTCACCCACGTCTCCACAGGGGGGCAGCAGAGTACCACATTACAACACAGTACGGTTCATACACAGTCACAAGACATTCAGGAGAGGTCACTGGAGAAATCCTGCACGCCGCTCACCCACGTCCACTCCCTCAGCATCTAGAGGGGACACAGCAGGGTGCCAATGGTCAGATGCATGTTGTTCAGGCATGAGCATCATACTCTCATGTGTCTCAGGAGCAGTAACCCCTCGGGACGAACCATCCGCAACCAAATGCAATGGAATTTAGTTTTTTGTGATAAGGATCTACAAGACTAAATATTTAACAATGTGTGTGTGTGTGTGTGAGACCTGCCTCCATAGAGCTGTCTGACTCCTGGATGGTGTCCCGTAGGAGACTCTGCAGTCGGCTCTCGTAGGTGCGGTTCTCCTCCAACAGCGACTCGTCTCTGAGGGAGCGACCATAGGGAGCACGCATAATCCACTCATGTCCTCCGTACTTACTGACCTTACTGTATGTGTGTATGTGTGTGTGCCTGCGTGTGCGTCTTACGGGTTCTGCAGGCTGTGTCTCGAGGTAAGCAGCGGGGGCACTGAGCTGGGGTTCCTCATACCGTCGGGACTCCCGCTGACCGGGCTGCGGACTTTACTCTGGAGAACACAAGTGGAAATCACACACACACACACACACACAGACACACACACACAGACACACACACACACACACATACACACAACTGTGAATGCTGAACAATTATCAGTGGTGTGTGTGTGTGTGTGTGTGTGTGGGGGGGGGTGGTAGACTCTCACGCACACTACTTTTACTTTGCGTGTGTGTGTGTAGACTCATGCAGGTTACTTTTACTTTGTGTGTGTGTGTGTGCGTGTGTGTGTATGTGTGTGCGTGAGTGTGTGTTGGGGGGGGGGTGTGTGGTAGACTCACACAGGCTACTTTTACCTCGAGTGTGAGTCAAGGTTATTATAGTTTAGCATTTTTCATTAGTTTTTATTTTTATTTTGTAGCTTAGTTCTTGTAGCTGCGGGGGAGGCCATGTGGCGGATGTGACGTGTGTGGTGATGAAAGTCCCAGTTAGTGACGTTTCTCCTCCTCATTGGATGACTGTGTGCTTAGCGGACTGCCTTTAATTTCAGGGCGGGGCTTGATGGAAACGAATATGCTAATCAAACACTTCACACACCACGCCCCCGAAACGGAGGCGCAATAGCGCTTAAAACAAGCCGACTTTGCTGACAAATTACGAGTATTTATGGATCCTAAACATGTTGTTTATTTCATTGAGTCAGTTGTTCAACACTTTAACTTTCGTAATATATAAAAAAAAACCCATCTTGTTTTGCCTCGAGCGAAAAACGAGAATCCCGACAACAGACCCAAATGACCAGCGCGTGTCACAAATGCTTCACAAATTTTATCATTTTCCACTGCAAGTCACGTGCTCTCGCCATGATACCAGGCGAGGGGCGTGTACTACAAGTGGCTCAGCGGAAGATAGACTGAGGCTATGTATGAAATAAATTGACAAATGTGTGAAATAATTGGTGTGAAACTAGGTGTGAAATTTTTTTTCACACCTAGTTTTCATTTTTTCGTTAGTTTTCGTTAACGATAATAACCTTGGTGTGAGTGTGTGTTTGGGGGCGGGGGTGGTAGATGCACGCAGGCTACTATTACCTATAGTGTGAGTGTGAGTGTGTGTCTGCGTGTTTGTGTGTGTGTGTGTGTGTGTGTGTGTGTGTGTAGACTCATGCAGGTTACTTTTACTTTGTGTGTGTGTGTGTGCGTGTGTGTGTATGTGTGTGCGTGAGTGTGTGTTGGGGGGGGGTGTGTGGTAGACTCACACAGGCTACTTTTACCTCGAGTGTGAGTCAAGGTTATTATAGTTTAGCATTTTTCATTAGTTTTTATTTTTATTTTGTTTTGACTTTTTGTTTTCAATTTCAATTTCATTAGTTTTTAAAGCGGGTTTGCTAGTTTAGTTTAGTTTTTATTTTTTGAAAATGCTTAGTTTGAGTTTAGTTTTTATTAGTTTCAGTATTAGTTTTAGTCTTTACCGCGGAACGCAACAGACCAAGGGGGGGCCAGTCAGGGAAGCTTCATTTTTTGCTTGCAAAATATGCTCAAAATGAATAGTAGATACTGTAGTATATACAGTATGTGTGCATTATGTAGGGTATGGGGAGACAGGGCTGCTGAGCTTGAAGCTGCATCAGGGGCAGGGACAACTGATTTATGATGAATAGCTTGTTAAAAGTTTGCCTGCATTGATTAAATGTCGACTAAAAGAAGAGCGAAATGTAAATACTCAAGCAGCACCCACACATTTGAGACAAGCGCAGTAACACAAAAAAGTAACCAACACAATAGTCCAGCCATACCATAGAAAATGACTGACAGTAATATGTAGCCTAGGTTATGTAAAAAAAAAACTGACTTACATGCATGCGTGTTAGTTTCGCTAATGGCGCCGTGTACTTGAACCAACTCAACTTTTATTCAAAATAAATATTATATCAGACTCCAAAAGTGACCTGGGCCGCGGCCCCCCTGGTTTCCACGGTCCATATTTGTCAGGGGTGAGATTCAAAAAGGTAAAAAAAAAGTCCCCTTGATAAATGTGACACGTGCTGGTAATTTGGGGAAGGGGGGAAAGTCAATTTTCAGTTTTTGTTTACAGATTATGAAAGTGCAGATACTTTGAAATCTGAAAATAGTTGAAGAAGATCTTCCTATTTTAATGTTGGTACACCTGGAATCCACAAGCAGAGAAAAACCCCTTGAAAGATTTTGAAGCTTTTCACACGTTCACCTTCAGAACAATGGGCGGGAACAACTCGTTAACTCCGCCCCCAACCAGCTGCTGGTTCAGCTACATTAGGCTTTTAATCTTAATGAATTACGCCAAAATGTGTATTAAGTTTAAAAGCAAATAGCACAATTGTGATGTGTTCACTTCGAGACTTTCAAGATATCGCAAACGTTCATTGTTTATCCTCGAAAAACTGCAGCGAAACAGCGATCCCGCCTTTGTAGTTTTTTTGGGAGGGCGAGACCTTTCTACGCGCTGGGAAATGTAGTTCTTGTAGCTGCGGGAGGCCATGTGGCGGATGTGACGTGTGTGGTGATGAAAGTCCCAGTTAGTGACGTTTCTCCTCCTCATTGGATGACTGTGTGCT
>PIJE02001101.1:15505-28005 GCA_002895965.2 Coryphaenoides rupestris | reverse complement strand
TTAACAGCAAAATACTGCAGGATATTTGTGGGGTTAAAAAACATTTTGCGAGTTTATAGAAGAAGCAATTTACGGCGTAATCCACGGCACACTGCAGGACCCGCCCACACGACTCCAGCGCTAGCCCGGCCTCGAGGAGCAGTTCCTGATTGGCGGAGGGATGTTGGTGTCTTGCTCTATTCGCAGCTGTAGGTCAGCCACCGTCTCATTGGCCGAGACCGAGTAGGAGAGGATCTTGGCAGAGACCATGTTCAGCACATGGACCAGCTGGGGGCAAAGGAAAGGAGAACAAAGACCTTGTTTGTGCATTCTGTATTATTTTTAACGGTCGGCTGAGATAAGGCTAAGTGATGGTAATTCCCTCCCTAATGCTTGGTTACAATACAGTCCATAGACCTTATCATCATAGACTGTATATAAGAAAAGCATGCAGTCACTGTGGAGTCAGTCATTGGTTTTGTGTTTTTAAATTATATACCAGGTGTGAGCGTCATTAGCCATTAGAAGCCGTTTTAGAATTCTCACGTGACTAAAATTGTTATTGTGACGAAGTGACATGTCATTGTGTCCACCTAGATGTATGCTGACTACTAGATCAGTTAAACAGTTGGTACAGTCCACTGGTTAGGCTGGTAGTCTGATCTAGTCATCATAAATCTAGGACACTCCCACTTGTGATGTCACTCCGTCACAATGACAATTTTAGTCACATGACAATTTTGTAAAAACAGCTTGTAATGGCTAATCACGCTCATACCTGGTGGTATAATAGGAGCCCTTTAAGCCTCAAGTTTGACACAGAGACAATGAGCAGAGCCCTTTGACCCATGACCCAGCAAATCTGTCTGCTATGCGGGCGACATAACGAATGGCAGTACTTGTTGCGGTTACACAGAGTCTCCTCCGGAATAAACGAGGGCATGGAAGCACCTTGAGCTCCAGGATGGCTTCCAGCTGGGAGAAGCAGTTGCTGGGTGTGGACTGGGGGTCTTTGCCGCGCTCCTGTGGAGACCACCTGAGCATCAGCTGCAGCCACCTCTCCATCTTCTCCAACAACAGACTGTCCACAAACACCACCGCCCAGGTTCACTCAGGGTCATACACCACAGTGGCCAGGGAACGTTTATACAATCACAGTGTTGCGTATCTGTGTGTGTGTGTGTGTGTGTGTGTGTGTGTGTGTGTTTGTGTGTGTACAAATCGTGTGCGTGTGTCAGTCTGTGTATGTTTCTGTGAGTGTGTGTGTGCGCATTTGTAAATGTGTGTGTGTGTTTCTCTCTGAGTGTTCCCGCTTGTGTGTATGTGTTTTTATGTGTGTGTGTGTGTGTGAGTATGTGTGTTCCCGCTTGTGTGTAGTGTTTTTATGTGTGTGTGTGTGTATGTGTGTGTGTGCGTGTGTGCGCGTCACCTGTTTAGATTGTTTGGCTGGGGCAGATGTTTACAAAAGCGGACTTCGCCACTGAGGTCCTCATACACCACGATGTCGTGGTCCTGCTTCTGCCTCAGCTTGTTGTGCCTTAAAAAGGACAAGAGTCAGGCGTTAGGACCCTCCTCTCCCATGAACTTACGGGAGTTATTACTATGGGGACGAATTGATGACCAAATATCACACATTTACTGCAATACTTGGTAATTTCCTTCGGGATGACTCAAGTTCTATCATATTTTGTCTGAACAGCCTTTTTTGGATTCATGCTGTGTTGAAAACGTCTGATGTTACGTGTCGCTGTGACGCTGTGAATCAATACAAAACATCTTCTGGATAATCTGATCTGAAACTGTTTGTAGTCATACTAATACTATGATAACAATGAGACAGATGGTGGTCGAAAAATAGATGAAAGCGTGCAATAAATGCACGCGATGGATATGATGAAGATGCTATGTGTTAGCCCAGCCCTACCCAGCTGCTAGCGTCAGCATGCGTCATCAGCTATAAACAGCACGACAGCGCCAACACCAATAGCAGCTGGCGATCAGTTATCACGAGACAAATATTAGCCAATGTTAGTTTGCTTTTCCTTCAGTTGTGTAGTTTTCAGGAACAAACGAGCAGGAATGTACGCTGTAGTGTAGTGTAGTGTACAGTCACAGTTTCTCTGTGTGCTTATGATTAGGTGGGTGGGTTTCGAGGCAGGTGCAGGTGGTACCAGAGGACAGGTTGCCAGGTTGGTAAGAAAGGGCGGAATCCTGTGATGCACTCAAACACCAACGTTCCAAAACTCCAGTAGTCCACCGTGACTGTATACTTCTGTCGCTCAATCAGCTCTGGCGCCTGTCGGGGAGGATAAGACAAACATATTTGACACTCACACACACACACGCACACACGCACACACACACACACACACACACACACACGTGCACACGGAGCATGGTGGGAATTGCCAAATGGAGATTGCTCCATGCGCGTTAATTGTAGTGCCATCACATACCAGGTATTGCAGCGTTCCGACAAATGACGTACACAGGCTGCTCTGGTCCAGCTCCTTGGCGTAGCCCAGGTCTATAATTTTATGGATCAACTAAACACGGGGAAAATAATAGAGAAATGTGAAACGTGTATAAAGTTGGATGATACGATAACAACAGTTTGATTATTGTGTTGATCTGCTCCATATTTGTGTATATTATGTTCAACTGACCCATCTACACCAATCATCACCAATTAGAATGCTGGATTTACTGTCGTGTAAAAAGAAAAATCAAAACTTTTGTTTCAAGGTATATGTAAAAAACATTTTAAGAAATTCTATTTGTTTAAGTGGATTTCAGCTTAACTTGTACTTAAATGTGTGGCAACATCTTTAATATGTCTGGCCTCTGAACACACTTCATGTTGTGTAACCCAGGCTGCGACGTGTATATGACATACTAGTAAACATCAGAGGGGAGAAACCCACAGAGGAAGGTAAACTCAAAACAGTCCCAACAATTGCTGGAAATGTCAGGCCGTACGGGGAGACTCAGAGAGGAGATCCCTTCCAGCGGAAAAGGCTCGCAGTCACAACTCGCGCAGTAGACCAAATTCGACCGAAAGGGCCCACTCATTTCAATGTGCGTACTTTGGGTAATTAGTCTCAAATGCGAGGCGCGGTCGCCCCAGTCGGTGAACCTTAACCGACTCACCCTCTTCTCCCCCTGCTGCAGCACGATGTTCTCGGGTTTCAGGTCTCGGTGGATGATCCTCTTCTTGTGGAGGTACGTTAGGGCCGAGGCTGTCGCAACACACCAAGGACAGGAAACAGCGTGAAAAAGGTCATTTTTGTAATGTCGCCGTGTAAATGTTTATACATGGTGTGTATAAACGTCATGGGCGTATGTATGACCCAGATGTGTGGGAATGCATAATATGCATTTTCACGCCACCTCCGCTGTGCAGCGAATCAGTGATGCGTACTTGTAGTGACTAAGGGGCGGACTAAGTCATAAAGTGAGACTTACCAAAAAGTCTCCCTTTATGAGCTAAAAGGCATTGTTGCCGCCTTAGTGCGTCAAGATGGCGAGTAGTAATTGTGTTGGTTAGGAGTGTTAAGTGATGCGGAACTCATAACCTTCAAGCCCTTGAAAGAGTTGGGCGTATGTGTGTGTGTCCATGTGTGTTCGTGTGTGTGTGTTTCAATGTGTATGTCTCTTGTGGTAAAGAGTTTGCAGGAAGTGCCCACCTATTACAGGAAATGGACATTGTTTGTGCTTGTGTGTGTGTGTGTGTGTGTGTGTGTGTGTGTGTGTGTGTGTGTGTGTGTGTGTGTGTGTGTGTGTGTGTGTGTGTGTGTGTGTGTATGTGTGTGTATGTGCATTTACAAAGTAAATTCGCACAACACGAAGAGGGTATATTCTATTAACAACATATCAATATTCGCCGGCCTTTGTTTGACCCCTGTAGGGTCTTGGGCTGAGTGGATGAGTGAAGTGTGTGTGTACAGTGTATTTGACGCAAGTGTTATCCACTATGTGTGTGTGACTAACCGCTGTGGTTTAGGGTCATTGATGACGATGACATCATGGTACTGGTCACCGTGGGTGACCATATCCTTCACACTACAGGAAACTACACACTACAGTGTAATTAAACTCTGTGAGTTTAATTAATGACTTACTTAATAGCCTCTCTATCTCGCTTCCTCCCTTTCTTTGTATCTCTCTGTTTCTGTCTCTTTCTCTCTCTGTCTCCATGTCTCTCTGTCTCCCTCTCTCTCTCACTTGCTCCCTCTCTGTCGGTATAACTCTGTCTCCCTATCTCTCTCTGTCTCTCTGTCTCCCGCTCCCCCTCTCTGTCTGTGTAACTCTCTCTCTCTCTCTCTGTCTCTCTCTCTGTTTCTGTCTCTCGCTCCCCCTCTCTGTCTGTGTAACTCTCTGTCTCCCTATCTCTCTCTCTCTCTGTCTCTCGCTCCCTCTCTCTGTCTCATTCACTCTCTGTGGTGTTGACAGGACCCTGGGTCTGGACGGGCGTGAGGAGGACTTACAGATGTCTCGCAGCAGGATCAGGACCGATCCCTCCCTCATTCCACAGCAGTTGTCCAGCAGGTTGAGGTACTGGGGACACAGCGGCGGATGTGTTCACTTAATACCACGGTGACTTATCAGATCACGGTGTACCCAAGCTACGAGCGCTGACGTATAAACACACTGAACCCAAACATCCTCTGAAACCACTTAAAAGACCACGATGGGCTTTTAAGTGCTGAATTTATTGGTTTCAAATACAGCAAAGAAAGTATTTTCCATCCATTTGTGTGTTTCAATAAAAGTGAGATCCAGAAAGGATAGAAACAGATTCCCCAAGATCCCCCCATACACACGCTTTTTACACACACATACAGAAACACACGCACAAACACACACACACACACACACACAAACACACACACAAACATGTACAAACATAAGCACACACACACAAACACAAACGATAATTCACCCGCATACAAATGCACACAAACACACACACACACACACACACACACACACATGCAAACACATACACACGCACACACAAATGCACACACACATGCACACACACACCTTCCTCAGGTCCCCCCCCTGGCAGTACTCCATGGCCAGCAGTGGCAGGTCGTTGGTGGCCACTAGTCGCTCCATCCCCTCTGGAACCTCCCTGGCAGCCACCACGTTGACGTGGTCCAACCTGGGGGTCACGGAGACTGGGATTGTCAGTGTCTGGCTGAACCACACTCTCCACCCTCCACTCTCCACCCTCCGCCCTCAAATCTCCACCCTCCACCCTCCACTCTCCACCCTCCGCCCTCGAATCTCCACTCTCCACCCTCCACTCTCTACCCTCCACCCTCCACCTTCAGTATTCCAGCTTTCTCTCCTCACTTTTACATAACCTTACATAACCAAGGCTTGAAACAAACAGAGTTTGAGAGTCCTCCTGTTTGTTTATGTTTTAAACCCTTTTCAGTCTATAAAATAGAACGAGGAAACTCAAACAATTGCAGACACTAAACGAGAGCAGCTGTCCCGGGGCAGCTGGGTCAAACCAATCAACCCGGCCCGGGTCCATGACATCCATGACACACACACACACACACACACACACACACACACACACACGGCGGCTATTGGATTAGGGGCCAGACCAGGGTCTCCTTGTAAAAACAACTCAGGATACGAAACCAGAACAAAATAACAATGATAATAATGTCTGATGCAACACACAGAGGAGTTTTACATGACCTGAGTTGGGAAATATCTGTTTTTTTACGTACAGTAATCCTAAACTTAGGTGATGATGTTCTTGTGATAACGGTGGAGGTTAACTAAATACATTCGCTTTGTTCCGATATCCATTCTTGACATAATTGCAAAAGGAGTGAATTTTATACGATGATGAATTTGCTGAAGGCCAAATTTAAGCAATACTCTCAATGTGAGAAAATATGTGTGCAGAAATACATTTGTATGTGTGTCCATGCTTGTGTACATGCATGGTCGTCTATACGTACTTGGTAGTCTGTAAATGTGTGTGTGTAAATCTGAGTGTGTGTGTGTGTGTGTGTGTGTGATCACGCCTGCCTGCATAGTTACACAAGGCTCGTCCCTCTGAGTGTGTGCAGGTGTGAGTGTGTGTCTTTAGTATGCGTAACGTGAGTAGGTTATTTTTCCTTGTACATACATCTTTGCTAAGTAGCCGTAATAATATAATTGCCGACGGCTGTGTAATATGTTTTTTTTCCACCAGCAGTGCGTGGGCCACACCAATAGGACTGTGGTTCTAACCAACCAAGTCTAGCTGAGAACAACACACTTGTTAAACTGTGACCTTCTATAAAGGCTCTTTTAAAGCGCTCATCCCAACAAAATGGCAAAACATATACAGATTTTACCACACAAGGAAACCATCACCCCCGTGCTAAAGTGCCACCATCCGCCCGAGCCTGAGCCCGGACCAAGGACGGAGCAGACGTCGGTGCTGTGCCACTCCAACCGTGGCAGGATGAGTACTCGCTGGCACAAATAAACCACCAACGTCTTCTTAAAATAACCGCCAGAGAGTTTAGCTGTTTTTTTTTGTTTATTTTTACTAGTGGAGGGTTTAAAATTAGGTGCTCTGTGTTTTGAGAAAAAGGGCACACCAAACGCATTGGTTAGATTAACATATGTCAAAGTAATTAGCGGCAGAATTTTTTTATAGTTTTTTTTATGTGAGCCAAGACCAGCGCTGGCCTGGTGTGTCAGAGACGCCGCTGCCGCCGGTTTGGAAATATAAATTAAAAGTAGATCCGACCGGTGCTGCCTGAGAACCGAGAGCAGCAGCAGCAGACTGTTATGGTCCAAAGACATTTCCCACATATCATCTGACTGATTGAAGTCTGTTGATTGAGAAGAAATGATTGGAAGTTTCCAATGTTAGCAGTTATTTCAGCAATTAGACATTCAAGTTGTTTCTAAAACTCTTTTGGATTAATCCATTCAAATCTTGATCACAACTTCTTATATTTCCATCAGTACAGGCACACCGTCGCCATAGATAAATGTGGCTTACAAAACATGAATAAATAATATAAATGCTATGATATTTACATTTACATTCAGGGCATTTGGCAGACGCTTTTCTCCAAAGTGACTTACAAAGAGTACATTTGTTGAAGGAGACAGCAATATATCACTGTGGTCCATAAAGATAAGAATAGAGCAGGTTTCAAGCATTCATAGTTGCAAGGCTAATAGAACAATGTTCATAATTGCTACGTTGCCTGCATAATAGCTGGGAGTGCATTACCAACAGGGGAACAGGGGTGGTGGTTATGCAGAGTCTATGTGAACTCTGAACAGGTGGGTCTTGAGTCTCTTGTGGAAGCTGGTGAGCTATGATGATGTGACATGATTGCCCCCATCTATCCAGTGGTGTTGGAGGAGTAGAACTGACCTCTTCATGATCTGGATCTCCAGACACCATCTCTCCTTGTTTCTCTCGCTCAGTTCTTGGCGACACTGTTTGATAGCAACCTGCTCCTCTGTGTCCTGTTCACACACACATATGCACACACACACACACACACACACACACACATATGCACACACACACACACACACACACAAACACACACACACACACACACACATATGAATGTGACGCTGAGCAATTTCTAGTTGTCGCACACAACACATGCAATGGCAGACATACACAAGCAAGCTAAGCACTCACACAGATTGACTAGCATCTATCGCATACATAAACAGTTAATATTGGTGCTAAATCAAAACAACGCTTGTAACTTTCCATTAAAGTGGTTAACAGTAAATGGCAGTATTCTTAATCCGGCAAAGTAAATTGTTTACAGATGTAACTTGGTTTATTGGACCATTTAAACAGACCAAAATGCAGAAAGAGAATGATTTGAACAAGGAACATGCATCACCCTAATGTCCTGAGACTCTCTAGTCCTCTGGCAAAAAACACATTAGCCAAAGAAAGAACCGCATCCTGCAGTCTGGTGACATCACCAAACACAAGTAACAGAAGTAACTTCCCATATTGAGGCTGTGGCCCTTCTCCACCACCGGTCAACTGGGAAGTAGACACTAGACAGTGGTATTGTCATTCATACTGCGGAAGGCTAAAATTATATATGGCGGACGTGAATCTGACTCTGCATCACCAGGTGTGGTCGGTGGACTACCTGAGCACTACCTGAGTCATTTCCTTCCTCCTACTTCCCGCCAAGTCATTTCCCATGATTTGGGATTCACTATTGTGGTTATTTCCACCAGCAAGTTACCGGATGGAAAGGCAATATGTGTGTATTGTCTAGTAACGGGTGGCAGTGGCTCAGGCGGTAGAGCGGTTGTCAGCCATAGGGTTGCTGGTCCCCGGTGTTCCTGAGCAATACACAAAACTGCTCCTGACAAGCTGCCATGGGTGTATGATTGTGTGTATGAATGGGTGTATGTGAGGCAATGTAAAGCGCTTTGGGGAAAAATGGCACATCAATGCAATCCATTTGCCATAATACACATTCAATGCAAAGACATTCACTGAAAGCCATGCTGGAAAATCAAGCCACATCTGTCACACTTAGCTGTAAGCATATATCTAACACCTAAATTTCAGAATACAGAATTCTGTATTCTATGTCAATATATAACAATATTGGATCACCCAGAATCATAATGCAGAGACTATCTATTCTGCGTTGGGATGTGTCCTAAAATGTCCTGTGAGTAATCGAAATCAGAGGAGCTAAGCAGGATGGGTCACTTCATGGGCGGAAAGGCGTTCCCATGAGAAACTGAAGGCGTTTCAGTGAGGATGCAACACTGCAGCCCTCATCCGGTGACTGGCTGTGATGTCACCTCAGAGGGACAGTCAGCAGGCCGCGATACAATCTATACTGTCAGCCCATGCACCTCAAATTTCAAACACGTTCTTTTCCTTCTCCTGGTCAGCTGTATTACAATGTAATGTGCACCGAACACTATATATGCTATATAACAGAAATAAAACAATACAATAATCACCTGTGATCAATGATCTGGCTCCTCCCCCATTAAAGGAGTTTATAACACTAGGCTCAGATAATGGGCGACCAATAGAGGTGACTGTGTGATTCTGCATAGATCAACTGAGTTTGGCATATATAAACATATACCCATCACCCATTAATCACCAACACTTGTCACAACGTTGTAAAATCGTGCTGTTGTTGTGGTATCCAAATGTTGTGAAATCTTGTTGTTGTTGTTATTGCTGTTGTATAGTGAATATGTAATGTTTTGTAATTGGGTTTTTATTTTACATTGTTAATTGTGTTTTTGACTACAGATGACTACAAATGAGCTTTTAGCTAACTCTGGTCCAGCTAAGAAGCAGTACACTGTCCCTGTCAAATACACAAACAAACAAACAAACAAACTAAGTAAAATAAGTAAAAACAATGTCAATAACATTGAACGCATGCGTCATTCTGTAGCATTCTCTGCAGCCTCTTCCACAGTTGTCTCATTCCGCTCCCCCAAACATCCCTGAATATTGTCTTCCCGTCCAACCTCCTATAGAGTTTCCAACCATTCTGTGGAACCATGTGTACTGACTATAGCGTCCGTCCAGGTCGTTTGTTATCCATGTACCTTGTTCTGCCACCTGGTGACATTTCCAAAGCCTCCTGTGCCAAGTCGCTCCTTCAGCTCCCACAGCCCACAGCTCTGTGGCTGCTGCAGGGGCACACGGTTCATGGTCCCCGCCCGACACAGCAGACCCTACAGGTAAAGAATATACATAGATATATAGATATAGAAAAGATAGATAGATGGATGGATAGATAGAGGTTGATAGGTAGGTTGAGAGAGAGAGAGAGAGAGAGAGAGAGAGAGAGAGAGAGAGAGAGAGAGAGAGAGAGGGGGAGACAGAGACAGACCGAGAGAGAGAGCGCGAGAGGGGGAGACAGAGACAGAGAGAGAGAGAGGGGGGGGGGAGACAGAGACAGAGAGACACACCGAGAGAGAGAGAGAGAGAGAGAGAGAGAGGGGGAGAGACAGAGACAGAGAGACAGACCGAGAGAGGGAGGGGGGGAGACAGAGACAGACTGAGAGAGAGAGAGGGAGGGGGGGAGACAGAGACAGACCGAGAGAGAGAGAGAGGGAGGGGGGGAGACAGAGACAGACCGAGAGAGAGAGAGAGGGAGGGGGGGAGACAGAGACAGAGAGACAGACCGAGAGAGGGAGGGGGGGAGACAGAGACAGACCGAGAGAGAGAGAGAGGGAGGGGGGGAGACAGAGACAGACCGAGAGAGAGAGAGGGAGGGGGGGGAGACAGAGACAGACAGACAGACCGAGAGAGAGAGAGATGGGTTTTTTTAGAGACATTTTTTAGGTCTATCTGCCAAAAGCAGGTCTACCTTTAATCTAAAATCATAATCACGACAACAAGTCGTACAAGTGTCGTAGACGCAGCAGCGTGGTGTTGTTACTACACGTCTTATAACAACAGTCACTCACTGACAACAGTGAGGTGGTCGTCGGTAAACTACACCCTACGTCTGCTTTATCGTTAAGCTCACACATACATGTACATGTATCTCTCCGAGGCTCCGTGACACACTTATTATATCTTCTACAAAACAGTTCCGCTGGTGTCAACACCATCATTGTGCTTGTGCTTGGTTTCAGTTTGCCGCACGACAACAACCCTACTGCCCTGGAGGACAGTTGAACTGAAGCCTGCTTAGTCCTACCTTCAAGTTGGTATATGCTCAGCCCAGGGAAGACAGACACCTACTTTTTTGGATGGGTGATAATAATAATAATTATTATTATTCTTGTATTCTTCTAAACTACGTGATGCTGAACTGATCACAGCGAGACAACAAATCTGGAGGAGAAAAAAAAAACCTACTTCCTGATAATACTCATGTTTCCTGAGAACCTGCTCGGTAGGCTCGTAGTTCCCGCCCCCAGGAGGCAGAGCCAGACCGTCGCGTGTTACTCCACAGTAAACCACGTCCAACAATACAGTCTTACATTAAAGTCCAAGGGGACAGTCCAAGGCAATATCCCAGTCCATCATTAAATATTAATAGAAAACATCTCGGTGTTGATAAATAAAAAATACATACTGTATAGTAGACCTATCTGGGCTACATGATTAGCATTCTAATGCATAAGTCTACAGGTAGTAATATAGCCCCACACAGTGTTAACTTGCGCTGTATCTTCTGCTTACTTCGTCACAACTATTATTATTATTTATTTATTTATGTATTTATGTATTTATTTATTTATTTATTAGTTAGGGTTAGGGTCGTCACAACTATTATTATTATTTATTATTATTATTATTATTATTGCTACTATTGCTATTATTACTATTATTATTATATTATTAGTAGTACTTTTTATAATCCATCCATCCATCCATTAGCGTCCGCTTATCCGGGGTCGGGTCGCGGTGGCAGCCGGCTAAGCAGGGCCCCCCAGGCTTCCTTCTTATTTTTATAATTTGTATTTTAATTATTTGATTTTGTATTACTCACCGCCCTTCCATGTAACTTTTAATCATCCGTTTTTCTTGACTCAAAACCACAGAGTGTAAAATGTCGAAACACTCGTTCGTGTCATAGAACGAACGGGCGGACGTGTTGTGACGTCATGAAGCGCTCCCACTCCGCGATCGTCTGACGACAGAGGGGAGTTTCAGCAGCACTCCTAGCAGCAGCGGTAAATAAACACGGAGGGAGAACTCGGACTTATCTAAGTGGGCTAAATATAGAGCCGTTCTTGAATCACCACTAAATAGACGCCAAGGAAAACAAGCAAGATCGATGCAGTTTAAGACAAGTGATAAAGATCTGAAGTCAAGGTCTTCTCACGAATAGTGGCATTCATTATGTCCGATCAGTTAGGCCTATATTTCAGTTCAGGGAAATATTTGATGCTGTTTATAGCCTATAGGTGATTAAGCCTATTATCGGCTACGTTTTCTTTTTGAGATATAGTGGTTTACATGACCTTAATTAAGGACTTAACTTATCTCTTGTGTTTACATGTTTGTGTACATGGGCGTAGAATTTAGTGGGGACGCTTGGGCACATGTCCCCACCAATATCCACACCTCACGGTAGCGTAATTGCGCATCCTTGGCGCAATATCTGTGATGTCCCCACCAATGTCCAAAACAAAAATACGCCCTTGTTTGTGTATATATCATAGAATTGAAAAGGATTAGATAACTCATGAATGGGCCCAATGGGCTCAATGTGTTACTTTTGATTATCAGAGGAAAAATGTAATGGTTAGGCTACACTTAATAATCATATCTATAATACTAATAAAAATACACAAGGGCATGTAGATCTGGAGCATAATTTTGACTATACCTATATTACATATATTATCCATACATATATTTTGAGTAGCTCTTCAGTAGGACAGCACATAGAATGATCCCATCACTGTGTGTGTGTGTGTGTGTGTGTGTGTGTGTGTGTGTGTGTGTCGCTTTTAATGGTGAATCACAGCCTCATAGAGACCCTAAATGA
>PIJE02001101.1:7500-14780 GCA_002895965.2 Coryphaenoides rupestris | reverse complement strand
AAACACTTGTGAATGTAGGCTCAATGTGTTACTTTTGATTCTCAGAGGGAAAATGTAATGGTTAGGCTACACTTAATAATCATATCTATAATACTAATAAAAATACACAAGGGCATGTAGATCTGGAGCATAATTTTGACTATACCTATATTACATATATTATCCATACATATATTTTGAGTAGCTCTTCAGTAGGACAGCACATAGAATGATCCCATCACTGTGTGTGTGTGTGTGTGTGTGTGTGTGTCGCTTTTAATGGTGAATCACAGCCTCATAGAGACCCTAAATGATACAAGTATCTGAGTTTACTGCTGACAGACAGACAGACAGACAGACAGACAGACAGACAGACAGACAGACAGGGAGACAGATAGACAAGGAGACAGACAGACCGTTGCTTATTACTCCACAATAAACCACGTCTTACATTAAAGTCCAAGGGGACAGTCCAAGGCAATATCCCAGTCCATCATTAAATATTAATAGAAAACATCTCGGTGTTGATAATATATTACATATATTATCCATACATATATTTTGAGTAGCTCTTCAGTAGGACAGCACATAGAATGATCCCATCACTGTGTGTGTGTGTGTGTGTGTGTGTGTCGCTTTTAATGGTGAATCACAGCCTCATAGAGACCCTAAATGATACAAGTATCTGAGTTTACTGCTGACAGACAGACAGACAGACAGACAGACAGACAGACATACAGACAGACAGGGAGACAGATAGACAAGGAGACAGACAGACCGTTGCTTATTACTCCACAATAAACCATGTCTTACATTAAAGTCCAAGGGGACAGTCCAAGGCAATATCCCAGTCCATCATTAAATATTAATAGAAAACATCTCGGTGTTGATAATATATTACATATATTATCCATACATATATTTTGAGTAGCTCTTCAGTAGGACAGCACATAGAATGATCCCATCACTGTGTGTGTGTGTGTGTGTGCGTGTGTGTGTGTGTGTGTGTGTGTGTGTGTGTGTGTGTGTGTGTGTGTGTGTGTGTGTGTGTGTGTGATCCCCCTCATCACACCAGCAACCACCCATTTTGTCTGAAAATCTTAAATACTTTTTTTTAAATGAGGACCTGCAACAAATGCAAACACTAAATATGGATTATCCAACACAAATAGGATCATTGTTGTCCCTGTAAAACAAGGAACAATTTCTGGGGAATTTTCTGCGGAAGGGAAGGGCTTTTAATGGTGAATCACAGCCTCAGATCTGTAGACGATGCAGTAAACTTGCATTTCAGCTCTGCTTTCAACACAATCATCCCATCTCTGCTACATGACAAGCTTTTCCAGCTGAGTGTGCCTGACTCTACCTGCAGGTGGATCACAGACTTCCTGTCTGACAGGAGGCAGCACGTGAGGCTGGGAAAACACATCTCTGACTCCCGGACCATCAGCACCGGTTCCCCCCAAGGCTGCGTTCTTTCCCCTCTGCTCTTCTCCCTGTATACCAACAGCTGCACCTCCAGTCACCAATCTGTCAAGCTCCTGAAGTTCGCGGACGACACCACCATCATTGGACTCATCTCTGGTGAGGATGAGTCCGCCTACAGGTGGGAGATCGACCATCTGGCGACTTGGTGCAGTCAGAACACCTGGAGCTCAACGCTGTGAAGACAGTGGAGATAGTTGTAGACTTCAGAAAGAACCCGGCCCCACTCACCCCCATCACCCTGGAGAGACTCTCCAGTCGATATTGTGGAGTCCTGCCGCTTCCTGGAACCATCATCTCCCAGGACCTCAAGTGGGAGCTGAACATCAGCTCCATCACAAAAAAAGCCCAGCAGAGGATGTTCTTCCTGCGGCAGTTGAATAAGTTCAACCTGCCAAAGACGATGATGGTGCACTTCTAGACTTCCCATCATCGAGTCCATCCTTCACCTCCTCCCATTACCATCTGGTACGCTGCTGCCACCGCCAAGGACAAGGGCAGACTGCAGCGTATCATCCGCTCCGCAGAGAGGGTGATTGGCTGCAATCTGCCATCTCTCCAGGACCTGTATGCCTCCAGGACCCGGAGGCGTGCAGGAAAGATTGTGGCCGACCCCTCTCACCCCGGACACAAACTGTTTGAAACACTTCCCTCTGGCAGGAGGCTGCGGTCCATCAGGACCAAAACCTCTCGCCACAAAAACAGTTTCTTCCCATCTGCAGTTAGCCTCATTAACAAGGCCCGGGATCCCCACTGACACAGACTCTTATCCCGCCTCCATAGACAAAAGCCAAGAGGTGCCGCTCCCCGTGTAACTACAAACCGGCGGGAAACTCCAAAGCCTGCGTTCAGTAGTGGCTGCGAGCGTGGGCGCAACAAACCAGCTACTTTTCATCAGAGACACTCTCTCCGGGCGCAAATTCCTCTGCGACACCGGCGCTCAGAGGAGCGTCCTGCCTGCTACGGTGAGCGACACCGCGGGCGGAGACCATGGCCCACATTTAACGTCCGCTAACGACACCCCCATCCGCACCTATGGCACGAAGACGGTGGAATTGTCCTTCGGGGGTCAGCGGTTTACATGGGACTTCGTCACGGCCGACATCTCCTTCCCCCTCCTCGGCGCAGACTTCCTGTGCGCCCACGGACTACTGGTGGATGTTAAGAACGGCCGCCTGGTGGACGCACTGACATTTTCCTCGTTCGCATGTGTCCGCGGCGAGGCGGCATACGGCGGGCTCTCCAGCTCACTCTCAGAGGGTGACAGACATCAACGCCTTCTCGGTGAGTTTCCCAGCTTGACGCAGCCCACCTTTTCTGCCGTTACTACCAAGCACGGGGTTGAGCATCACATTGACACTAAAGGCCCCCCTGTCTATGCTAGGGCCCGACGGCTCAACCCCGACAGGTTGAAGGTCGCTAAGGCAGAATTTGCGAACATGGAGCGCCTGGGCATCATCCGCCGCTCAGACAGCCCTTGGGCCTCGCCGCTCCACATCGTCCCCAAACCAGGCGGCGGGTGGCGACCGTGTGGAGACTACCGTCGCCTTAACGACGCCACTACACCCGACCGTTACCCAGTCCCCCACATCCAGGATTTCTCTGCACACCTGGCGGGTAATTCGGTTTTCTCCAAGGTAGATCTGGTGCGTGGCTACCACCAAGTTCCGGTGCACCCCTCAGACGTCCCCAAAACGGCGGTGATTACGCCGTTCGGGTTGTTTGAATACACCTGCGCATGCCGTTCGGACTTAAAATGCAGCTCAGTCTTTTCAGCGACTGATGGATTCGGCACTTAGGGACATGGCATTCATTTTCGTCTATTTAGACGACATCCTCATTGCCAGCTCCTCTGAAGAAGAGCACCAGCACATTCTCCGGGACCTTTTCACGAGGCTTGACCAACACGGCCTAATTAATCAACCCGGCAAAGTGTTTGTTCGGGTTGTCCTCCATCCATTTCCTCGGGCACCTCATCAACAAAGATGGAGCCGCCCCCCTGCCGCTCGAAGGTGGAGGCCGTTTCCGCATTCCCCGCCCACACCACAGCTCGGGCCGCTCCGTGAGTTCCTTGGGATGGTGACATTTTATCCACCGGTTCATCCGCCGGGCAGCCCACACCATGCACCCGCTGTACGAAGCTCTGAAGGGCAAGTCCCCCAGCCAGACCATAGACTGGACGGCCGAAAGGGAGACCGCTTTCGATGCCACCAAAGCCGCCCTGAGCCAAGCCGCCTTGTTGGCTCACCCGTCACATGTGGCCCCCATCGCTATCACCACAGACGCATCTGACTACGCCGTCGGCGCAGTGCACGAGCAATGGGTCGACGGCGCCTGGCAGCCGCTCGCCTTTTTCAGTCGCCAGTTAACCCCCAGGGAGCGCAAATACAGTGCGTTCGACAGAGAGCTCCTTGGCCTCTGGTTGGCGATTCGCCACTTCCGGTCCCTGCTGGAGGGCCGCGAGTTTACGGCATTCGTGGACCACAAGCCACTCACGTTCTGCATGTCCAAAGTGGCCGAGCCGTGGTCCGCCCGCCAGCAGCGCCAGCTCTCGTACATATCCGAGTACACCACGGACATCCAACACATCGCCGGCAAGACCAACGTGGTCGCGGACTGCCTCTCCAGAGCGGTCATCGGAGCCGTGCAGCTGGGCCTCGATTACCTCCGCATGAGTGCGGACCAGGCCTCCGACAGCGGGTACAGATTCGATAGATCGATAGATAGATAGATAGATAGATAGATACATAGATGGATAGATAGACAGATAGACAGGCAGGCAGGCAGACAGACAGATAGATAGATAGATAGATAGATAGATAGATAGATAGATAGATAGATACATAGATGGATAGATAGATAGATAGATGGATAGATAGACAGACAGACAGACAGACAGACAGACAGACAGACAGACAGGATGTTGGCGCCTGTCACCGCCGGCCAGCCCACTACACCATCAGCAGACCCCTCCCTCCCTCCCTCCCTGCAGATAAAACCAAAGGAGCTGAGGCAGTGGTGGGCAGTCAGAGCAAAGACCATCCCGACCACCACACGGTGTTCCTCCTCCGGGATACTCACAGCAAGTCACCTTGTTACTCCACAGCGGTCTTGTATATTTGGTGAGTTTTTCCTTCCGTCGGTTGCATTCAATACAGCTCTGCGGAGTAGCGTTCATTTAAATGTTCGATTCGTTTGTTTGTTTGTTTGTTTGATTTTTTTAATCCGAATTGTAAACAAATTCGCAAATGCATGTTTGGTTCATCACAGGTCGGTGATAACGACGCCTCATGCAAAACGCAATAGGTCTATCTATCTATGGTGATGTGCAAGACATCATCTAACCCTATTTTAATAGCGCTTAATAGTCAGTAATAGATTCATGCAGAGCTATTATTACCATATTATTAATGGGGGCTATTTCATATATAAGCATAGGCTCATATAGACTATATAAATACGTTGTCACACGAAGTTAGAGGTATATAATGATTGCATTAGGCATTTCATGAGTTAATGGTGCTTTCAAGGGATCTGCTGTTTCAAATTAATGTGCGTGGGTGCGTCGGCTTGTGTTTAATTATATGTACTGGCGCTCCAGCCCCTGCCAGAACCTGACTCACTTGGCATTGGACCATTTTACTGTTTTTTTTTTTACTGACGTGTTCTTATCAGTAGTGAAGTTGTTAGTGTTGGGGCCATCTCATACTTCGGGAGTTTCGCCCCCTCCTAGCAACCATCATCATCATCATCATCATCATCATCACTGCAGGGCTCTGCGTGGATCTCAGGTGCTCTGTAATCCTCTGCATTCTTCACGGTGTGCTCAGCGGGGGCCGTGTGACCTGAGTGTATAAACTATGTAGCGCAGAGCAGCGGTGCCCGGTGTGTGAAATGTGTGACTAACACAGGGGCCCCAGCTGGCTACGCCCCCCCCCCCCAGCTGGCTACGGCCCCCCCCCCCCCCCCCCCCAGCTGGCTACGGGCCCCCCCCAGCCGGTCAGTCCTGCTATAGAGACAGAGAGAAAGTGAGAGAGACAGAGAGACAGAGAGACAGATAGAGAGAGAGAGAGAGAGAGAGAGAGAGAGAGTGAGAGACAGAGAGACAGGGAGAGACTGGCAGTATAATAAGCTATTGGTCAGAATGGAAGAAACCAGACAACACATTGGTGGTGGTGCTGCTGCTGATGCAGCTTTGTGTGTGTGTGTGTGTGTGTGTGTGTGTGTGGTGTGTGTGCATGTGTGCATGTGTCTGTGCTTGCATGTGAGAGAGAGAGAGACTTAGTGTGAGTGTTTGTGTGTGTATGAACAAGCAGATTAAATCAGATCTTTGGAGGAATGCTCGAGCAGCATAGACTGTAGCAGCAGCCTATGGATGTATCACTGCAGGGCTGCGTGTGACCCCCGTCGGTTGGTCATGTCATATTCAGGCCCCTTGTTAAACACAGCAGTTCTCTTGCTGACTCTCAGCATATTTGAAAAATGCCGTCACCCACCTCTCAGCTCCGTCTCGGTTTTCAGTGCAGTGCGGGAAGATGGCGTGACTCAAACGTTCTTAAAAGCCTTTTTGCCTCCCTCCTTTGATTGATTTAGTTGCTGTACTCTATCTCCTTCTCTACTCTCTCTCCCCCTGTCTCTCTTTGTCTCTCTCTCTCTGCCTCCCTGTCTCTCTGTCTCTCTGTATGTCTCTCTCTCTCTCCCTCTCTCTGTCTCTCACTCTCTCTGTCTCTGTCTGCCTCTCTCTCTCTCTCTCTCTCTCTCTCTCTCTCTCTCTCTCTCTCTCTCTCTCTCTCTCTCTCTCTCTCTGTCAACACTATACAATACTATTTAATATACGCCCCCGCCCCCCCCCCTCTCCCTCTTTCATCACTCCCTCTCTCTCTGTGTAGCTCACACAGTGCATCAGGTACAGTAACACATACCGCTCCCCCACACCGGTACCCCTCTTTCTTTCCCCCCCCCACCCCCCCCCCCCCCCCCCCCCATCCTCCAGCAGCGTTCATCACAGTATATTCTGTTCAAGTCAATGTCAAGCCCTTCCGTGCACATACTCTGATCCACGGGGGTCCCTGGTCCTTTCAGAGGTTGCATTCAGCCGTGAAGCACACAGCGCTTATGTCCTCTCTGTGTTGCGTCGTCACGGCGGAGGACTACGAAGCACCTCCCGGCCCCCGGCCTACGGGGGGGGGTGGGGGAGGTTTTAGAGCGTTGAACATGGTTAAGACGAGGTGCTTATTATGGCTGCATTGCATTATTCTCATGGTGCTTGTAGTTTTGAAATGGGACCTTTGTTAGTTTGTTAGAAATACACGTGCGCATCAGACTTCCTTTTTGTGCTGTCGTTTGTGTGACTTTGCTTAGCTGCTTCTGCTTTAGCTGTAGAAGATGTATGTGTGTGGATTCAACAAACTAAATCAAAACTCAAGTAAAAAAATCTAAACTCAATATTTAAAGTTCTAGGTCACTGAATCCCACTGCATGAAGTTCTTAGCCAAAGTAAACCAAAACATAAGAAATGGGCAGGGCACATTGTAACAGGTGTTTCCTCGGCAGGTTCCTTTCACAGGCTCCAGATAGGGTGGGTTGTTTAGTTATTGTAAGGCTGCGCTCACAATGGAGAACCCTGTGATCAGAAGCTTTTTAAAGAACAGAATCGTCTTCTGAATCTCATTCACACAGGTGGAAAGATGCATAATCCCCGCCCCCCCCATAGTTTTTGATCTCCTCACCACATCCCTTCATGTTCACATTAACAGCCACCTGTCAAGCCAGACCCCTGAACTGCCACATGCTTGTTCCTGGAAGAGAGAAGAATT